>JAVYIG010007495.1:0-101300 GCA_035222895.1 Strongylocentrotus droebachiensis
ATTTATTCAATACAGCCAAGTGACTTTATAAAAATAACAAGATACATTTAATACTTAGTAATTGGAAACATTAAATGGAGTCGATAATATGAGAATGAAGGGAATTTATTTGTTGATTATCATTAATACGAAACTGATACAAAAAATGTATGGCCTGGGTAATTTTGGGGGTAATTTTAAACTGAAATCTTCATTTCCTTTTGTAACCTACAATTTGTTTTCTTGAAAATGTATATCAAAATCTGAAGTGTCTAGGAGTAGTTTAGTTATGTCGAAGTTTCATCAAACATAACCATTTTTTTTTTAAAGAAAAAAAAAAACGATTAGCATGATTAACCTTATCCAATATTTTCATTTTTTTAAAGGAAAGTATCTATGACGGCTTCCATATACATTATTTGAAAATGAGATAAGTTAGAGAGCTGGGAAATTGATTGCCAGGTCTCATTTATGTGAACATAAGCAAGCTAGGTTGCTCAGGATCCTGCTAAAGAGAAGGGAAAAAGAGAGTGAGAGTGTGGTTAGGGTGACATTATAAAGAACATTTATATCCACTTTACAACATTGTTATACATTCATCAAGCAGCAAAATGATTCATGTTTTCCCAACTAAAGCTTGAAGAATTATTTGGATACAACTACTAGCTTGAAATGCTCAGTAAGATATAGAAAAATCCATCAAAGAAAAAAGAGATATACAGAAAATAAGGACACAGAGAGGAAATAGAAACAAGAGAAGAAACAGATCATACAAATGTATTAAGAAGTGAGTTTAGAATGGAGAGAAGTGAAAGAGAATGCAATATTTACATCTTCCTCTTATACAGTGCTCCTTCTAAGATAATGAACAAATGCAGGTTACAAGCGTTTTGTAAATAAGTTTTGTAAAAAGAAGTTATGCTTTGTAGATTACCAACTTACATTTAGTGCCGAATTGTATACATCTAGTAAAAATATTGACAGACATGTAAATCATCAGCGACAATAAAGACATCACAAAAAACTATTAAAAACATTTTACATTCAAGTGAGTGTGTAATATAATTAATGCTAGTATCACAATTCAGAAATTGAAATGGTGAGATTTAGAAATCAAAATAACATTTTACAGGACTAGCATTTGTAATAAAGTGCAATTCCAATATTGATTGACTCGATGGTAATAAGTTGAGGCCATTAGAATGCAAACATGGGTTATTATGGGTTCCTCTGATAGATCACTGTTTACAGTTGAAAGGAGCAGAAAAGAAACAAGGTCAATATTGAACCCAATCTGCTCCAAACTGGTTCTCTCTAACGCAACTAGCATGGGTTTCACTCTACAATGTAGGTCATTGGGGACAAAAGCTCTGACTAGATGCAATGCCAGGCTGAATATGGATTATGGAATAACACAGGCATGTTCAATGTTTACTGAAAACATCACATAGGCTTTTCATCTCACAAGAAAAACCTGTCATCCAATTCAACACCTTGTACATGTCAACATGTTATGCTTTACAAGATATGGCCAATGGCGCCAGCGGGTGACTGTGGTGGACCCCGGTATCAATCTCTTTAACAGGTAGAGTAGGATCAAAGGTTCCTCTTAAAATCAATAACACTAGTATGCTGATGAAGCAGTTTTACAGCAACAGAGAGAAAACTAATCATAGAAAAAAAAAACTGACTTGGTATTTACATTTCAAAGTTCAATTGCTTGAGTCCACATAGATTACCTTAGAGTGGAATGAGGGCAGAGTTTGGGTGTGCCAAGGGGGCCTCTGTCAACAACAGTTAGAATTATGTAAGTACTACATTGTCAAATTTCAAAAGTACAATTGGACACAAAGACACATACAAATAACTTGCCTCCGTCAGCAGTTTGGAGTTGAGGACTTGTATGTCATGGTGTAGAGGTGAGGCTGCAAGGGGTTTGCAATGGTGCTCCAAGCTTCTTGTAGACTTGACTTGAAGGTTTGTTGGGCGTGCAGCGCTGTTGATGACACGCTCCGCTGGGCGCTGGATGATGCTATGATGCACTTGCTTGAGATGGCGAGTTGATTCTTGCTGGTGAACTGGTGAAGCCAGCAGAGAAGATGATGATGATGATGATGTCCAAAAACCTTGAAGCTTGAACTCCTGAAGATTCATGTCCCACGATGCAAAGCGCTCAGTGGCGTTCCTCCAGATGTCATGTGAAACCCTTTAGATTTTCCATCAATTCTTTGATTTGTCACCAAATGGCTAACTTTTACCTGTACTTGAATGTCTGACCTGAAGATCATACAAAACAAAAACCCTCCCTGTTCTTATTTACAGTCATAATCAAAGCTTTCACCTGCTTTTAAACATCAGTTTTAGGTCCCAAAAATGTTTCTACAGTTAATCCCTACATGTCGTGACCATCAGTATTTATACAGCAGGCTGCTATGTAACAAAAGCGATTACTTGGCCAAAGCTAGGTGGCAGAACACACACCTAAGAACACCTAGAGAGTCCAAAACAAAAGTAGAGAAGGTGGCAAATATTGGGGAAAAGAGAGAAAATGGCGGAGTTAACAAAAGTGAATTATCATTTCTGCATATGGCGAGTTATCACATGGAGATATTACAATAATATAAACGAGTTGGATTAGAACCTGATCAATTGGTACATTTCAAAGATCGACTGCACAAATTTGATTTTAAAGACAATATCGACCTATTACAGACAACAACACTTATATGTAGACACAATCTTGCCCTCAACCAAGAAAATATTGCACAAGTATTGAAATCAATGAAATGTAATGCAAAGTTCCTGATCATTTGACATTGTAGAGCTTTAAATTTTTAAAAATTATAATAGTATTGGAAATAATAAATGATTTAAACAGCAAGAATGTATGGCAAGCATGTAGAAATAGTTGATATTCTCTTGAATGACTATAAAAATAGAAATTTAGATAAATATAACATTACCAAACTCAATATGAGATCTGTTTATGGTAACCCAAATGGAACCGCCCTTTTCAACACATAACAACATACATGTACAAAATCACATTTTAATAAGTATCCAGCATTTATACCCCACCCTAGCCAGAACTTTTCAGAAGTCAGCTTTTACAATCTTCTTTAATCCCCTCCTAATGAAATTCATTTTCAGAGACTTCTTCAAAAGAACAATGAATTTGAATTTGTTCTTTTAAACTCTTTTTTAACATTGACAATATTGCAATTCAGTAAAACATTCAGTAAAATTTTTAAAAAAATAAAAAAATTACAACTGCTATCAATGAAAGCCATTTCTTCTCTGAAACTAGCCATTATCTGCTATTAGATTTGTAAACAATATCAATCATTTGATTATTTTTGGTATAATGATTTATGATCAACAAAAACAATCTCCTTCGATTCAATCCAACAACATCATAATAATTTGAAGAAATTATAGTGACATTATCCAGTCAAAAAATTTCTTCCACAAAATTTGAATACAAGTATTTCATAAGTAGACAAAGAAATCAAAATCAATCAGGGAACTTTGTTAAGGAATTTAACCCCCCAAAAAACACATTTATCACACACATTGTATCAAGAATATAAAAATTCATAAATATCACTGAATGTCCAGTGGATTTTCAATGCAAATTACAAGAGATATTTTAATCTTATGAACAGGTAAAAATGTGAATGGTTTTGAAATTATTGTCATTATTTTGTTTCTATAATTGATTCATCACTCATACAACGTATTTATATGGCTTGAAGAATGATGGATACTTGGGTAGGCCAAAAACATGTCACGAACTTGACTACAAACTTAAGTTTAATTTCTTCAAGAAATCCCACTGGACATTCATATGCTTAATTGCAAGTATCATCATGAAACATTAGTTACATGTATCAACAACAACAACCAACAACAGAATAAAAGAAAGTAATTTATGCCTGGAAGCTGTGAATGAAAGAAGAGAGAACATCGCACATTATGAATAAGTTGATCAATCATAAGTATATTGCTTTAAATCATATACCTTTAAAATCATAACTTGCAATACCTCTCATTTATTTAATTGCTCCTAATCAAGCAAAAGAAGAAAAAAAGAAATAAGAAAGAAATGCTGAGTGATAATTGCCCCATTTTTTGTCCTTGGTAAATTTCTTTTCACATAGAAATTACTCTCAGTTACACAACTCCCTGGTGCAATTGACAAGACACTATGGCCCGAATTCACAAAGGAGGTTTGTCGACAAACCGAGGTTTATGTACGTCATATGACGCGTTTTGACACGTTTTTTACAAACCTGGTTTGTAAATAACAAAAGGAGGTTTTTATAAATGTAATGCTTCCTGGGAGAAATTTCAATAGTTTAAACATATTTGTGGCTTACACCCAGTAAATAAGATCGATTGATTGCCCGGCAAGCAGTAGATGGCAGGTTCAAATCCCGCTGGTTCCAAGATTTTTCTGACTTGTTTTTCAATTACAGATCGATCAATCGATCTTATTTACTGGGTGTAAGCCACAAATATGTTTAAACTAAAAGGAGGTTTGTCGACAAACCTCCTTTGTGAATTCGGGCCTGTATATTTTAGATGTAGGCTCGTAAAGAGATTTTTTTAAATTGTTTTATCACCATACATTTGTTGAAAACAAAATCACACTAATAGCTAACGTATAATTTGTTATTGTTGTTTTCAAATAATGAGTATAACAAGTAATAAATTTGCTTGTGTTAATTATATGTGGGATATATTTCCACCATCAACAATGACTTATTATGATTGTATTGCATGCAACATTGTGTTTATCATACCAATGAATAAATTTCATTTTGTAACAAAAGAAAAACAAGACCCAAATATGTGAATTACATCTAGCCTATATCTGGTTACAACGAGAAATACAGTAAAACAAGGAACTTCCACATGCACAAAGCGTTTGCTTATCTTAGATTCATGAGATGTTCAGATTTGAATCTGAACTGATACAATCATGATCTTTTGCAAAATTTTGGAAATTGCAGCAGTTCTTGCTTTGAAAAAGGCTTTTGTTTACTATTAGCGAATGTTTCATGCCCTACAAGTTTCCGGTTTAACATTGTCATAAGGGTCTTGCCTACTAAAAAATTGTAATTGATTGTGAAGTCCCCTTTAAATTGCAAGTGGAGACACAATAAGGATGATTTTAGGGCCACTTAAACACAACTTACCACCTGTTTTAACAATTTAAAAGTATCACCATTTTATACAACATTACCAACAGTTTCACTATTTTAAAAAACAAATCGGTCTCAGACAGATCCTAATTTTGTGAAAAAGATGTACAATGTAGTTATATATGAAATAAAGTTTTTCCAAAATAAAAGTGAAACATAATATAGCTTAATGACTTACAACCCTTTGAAAGCAACAAGAAAAGGTGTGCCCCAAGGAACTTATATTGGACCTATACCGTTCTATACACACTGTATACCATTTTAAGCTTGACAAATCATTGATTTTATCAAATATTATGGTAAATACACCCTCAAAATGGAGATTCTTCTAAATGACAAGTGGTTTTTTAATCATGAAGGCAAAGAGATGATTAAGTGACATTTTGATTATATTTTCTTTCTTTAGAAATAGCCTTCACTGGAAAATTCACATAAATCCGTTTTCTCTGCAAGGACCTAGGAATGCATGCTCCTCCTAGAACGACATTGAAACTGAGCAACATGTGCTTAAGATTTCCCCATTAATTCACTACACTATGTCTACAGTGCTTGATTTGATATCAGAACTCTGGAATCATGAACTTTTTCCTGTCATTGATGTAACTGATGCAGTGCAAATTTTGAATGACATACTAAAAATGCAAAATAATTGTGACAAAATAAAGACAAATTCTTACTTCATATTGAATATTTTTCCTCACGACAAAGAACTAGCAACTTATTTTCCTGGGTTATTTCTGTATGACTCATTGGTGTAAACCATCTGAAAACAAGCATAACTCAAGTATTTGAATATTTTTCACAAACTCACAATGTTGTTTTAGACATCATACTTACATATTGTAAAATTAATAAGCATTTTAAGTGTAATGTTGCTCATGATTAATAGTAATATTCAAGTTATATTTAATTATGTTTAAATAGTATTACTGTAGTAGTATAAATGTAGTCTGATATTTTTTCTTTATAAAGTAAACAATATTAATATTGGTGCATGTATATGAATACAAGGACATAATGATTGCTATGTGTTTCTAAAATTCAAATCGTTAATTGAAGGAAACATGGACATAAAATTAGATATACTATATGTAAGAGAAAAAACAAGAGAAACTTTCTTTCAGACAGTTCCTTAAATATTCATACCAACCTTAAGTTAATAACACAACTCAACACTACTAAAACTGTAGGAATTTCTTAGCATTCAAAACTGAATACTGATTTTTACCAAATATAATCAATAAACAGATAAACTTATACTGTCAGAGGCAACATGTACAGTGCGTCTCCTAAAAGGACAAACGAAACCAGAAAACAAACGGATAATCTGAACAAGCTCTATGATTCCTCCCTTTTCATAACATAGAAGTAATATACTTTAAAATGATACATTGATGACATTAATCCATACAAGTTTCACTGAGCAACGTTGTTTTGAAAAATGGCAAGAATAGATTAATACATTCATAGTATCATTTGAAGGTATATTGCTTCTACTTTATGAAAAGCAATACATTGTAATTTTTTCAATACGGTTCAGTTTTCTCACAGAGACTGGTTTGTTTTAGAGGGGTTTTGTTTTTTTCTTCTGGGATGCACTGTATGTCTAATGATTATTTTAGTTTGGCTTAGTTTCAACCATAAATAAAAGTAAATAAGAAGAGAAAACCAACCAACAAGAGCCCTTACACCATAAACAAAGCAATATGAGCTGAAACACTGTAGTTTAGTGTTAAAGTTATTTTGAAAACGAGTGTTTGTTCAACATCGAATAAACAAAGGGGAAAAAAACAAAATGGCAAGAAAATAACGAGGGATGTGGAGCAGTGTTTACAGTAATTAAAAAAAAAAATAAATAAATAACAAGAATGCACGTAAGATCAACAAGGTAGATATTTTTCATAGCCTGAAAAGCCCCCTAGTTGCAAAACAGTAACTAATGTCTTGGATTTAAAATACGAACCAATTCACAAGAAAATATAGTTATATTAATTACTAGTTTGTTTTTTTCATAATTTTGCTACTGCTGCTTTTTAAAACACCATGGAAATTAGACTAAAATTCTTACTGCCAATTTTATCATGAACACTAACAGGTTGGTTATGGAATAAGCTCAACAAACATCACACGATCTAAATGCAATCTAATTTGAAAGAAATACAAATTATAGCTTTGTACCTAATAATATCAAGATTATGGTGGGCTCGACCCCCCCCCCCCCCCCCCCCCCCCCCCGTTCATAATTAAAGCAAGAGAATACAGAAAGTGAACATCAAAGTATTTTCCTCTTATTTGTGCCTTCATAAAACATCAAATACTGTTTACGGTGAGCCATTATTTTCGAGTACAGATATTTTAGCATAGTACATGCCTAAAGACATTTTCACGAGTCGTTGCTTTTCCGAAGTCCCACAAGCTACTCGTACTTACATCAGTACACACAAACTGGTTTTGTGCAATGCATGCATGACTGTGCCAATTCACTGCGCATACGCATACACATGTTTGGGTACATCATACATTAGAAAGTGGAGGTATGCTTGCAAACCCCCAAAACTTGGTAAGGAAACTCCTTCTACAGGGAAAACCCCTAAAACAGGTGGAAATTCAAACCCATCCAAAAATACTAGCTTATACAGTACAAGGATGTGATATTTTTCGGAGAAACAAAGAAAGGGGGTGTCCAGCCTGATATTACAGTAGTTTCAAAGTAGAAAACAGGAGTATCACAAAATGAAGAAATTTATTTTGGTTTTTAAGTTCCAAAGATCAATGCACAAATTGGATTCTCTATTCAAATCTTCAATTTAGGCCAATCTCAACAGTCTTAATCTTTATTTGATATTTTGAAAATTTCTTGAGACTGTTACTCTGATATTTCTGCATTGATGCTAATTAATCTAAGATCAGAGTGGACATCCCTTAAGTTGGAAATGTAAAATTCACTTATAATGAAATAAAAGTCTGTCATTTTAAATTAAGAATTTCAAACATGAAATTTCAGCATTTCCAAAGCAAGTTTCATACATCAAACAAAATTATCACTTCAGAAAGTTAAAATGTATGCAATATTGCACACAAACAATGCTCCTAATCATACTGTATCACATATTATATACCTCACTTAAGAAATCCAGCCATCTGATTGGTCGAATTGCATTCATAAACTTCAACTGTTCCTGTAAAATTCCCGGTAACCATGCATAAACATTTCAATATTTTTTAATAACCATGGTTACTCCATGGTTACCCCATAGGTTTACATGTTAAATATCTTCCGCTTGGAGCCAGAAGGGAGAAGGGCAGTGTTGCCAATTTAGGGAATAGAGTATAAATAGAGCGTATGTACAGTACATGTCATACAGAAATGTGATGTGAAATGAAAAATATTTTTTATTTTTTATTTTTTAGTCTATTTTTTTTCGGCATATAAAAGTATTAATGACTGCTTTATTTTTTTTCGGCATATAAAAGTATTAATGACTGCTTTAATATTCGAGAAATAGTTGTTTTCATACGCTCTCGGGAAGGTTACAATTGGGCTATTCCCCTCGGCAAGCCTCGGGGAATAGCACAATTCTAACCTTCCCTTGAGCGTAATAAAACAACTATTTCTCTCAAAGCAGTCATTAATACTATAGTATTAACATTTCCGCAATGTTAGTTTCCTTTAAATAATTGATTGTAACCCCCTTACATAATAAATTGAATTTAGGTCTCTGTTATGATTTAAGAAATTAAATAGTAACTTCATTACTGTTGCTACTGAGCCTTACAGATTTGTAAAGTATTTTACAGCTATTACTTCTCAAGATTTTAGAAATGACAAGTCTAAGAGGTAAATGGTGAAGTGCAATCCAATTTGTCTATCCCCTTCAATACATTAATCTACTACATGTAGTGTTATTAATGTCTTTTACACATGTTTGCTTCGAAACAAAGGAATTAAAGCGTTAAAATTGATTTATGTAATATGATCTCTCAGGCTATAATTGAACTTCATAAGACATTTAATTAAATTTAAATCGCCAGATGGCCAAAACTGCTACACACATGGTATTTCATATGAAACTATAAATTATCTGATTGTAATAAGACGTAAGTAAGCATGCAAAATAAAATTGATACATCATGTTTTCACATTCATTCCTCCCCCCCCCCCCCCCCCCCCCCCACCCCGATGTTTATAGTTTCCTTTTTTTTAGTCTTTTTCTGTTCCCCCTTCTTTTTAATTAACATTTCTGGATTGTACAGATGCAAAAGTGAATTAAAATATAAACAAATAAACAGATAAAATAAACAGAATTAATCTAGTAAATTTATAAGTAACTGCGTGTATAATTTGTATGTATAATGGTCAGATGCAAAAGTGAATTTAAAATATGTAAAAAATAAACAGATAATAACAGAAATATCTAAATAAGTTAAAGGAACTGTGTGTATAATTTGTATGTATAATGGTCCCAATGACCAATTTACTTGACATGTATGTTAATTACTTGAATTTATAAAAAAAGAAAAGGAAAAAGTACCTTCTTTTCCACATCAAAGACTCACAAGATAACAATCAGATTGAAAAGATCTTTAGTTTAAATATTACTGACACCTCATTTACCGGTTAACGGTTAAGAGCACAAAAAAGGTAAATAATTACAACTACATGTGAAGTTATATGTAAGAGCCCCAATAGGGAGTCACTAGTTTCACGTTGTCAAATAAATATATAATAAAATTGTTTACTGCTGAATATACATGTATAAATGTCAGGGATGATAGATTCCTTTTGATAATGAAGAGGAAATAAACTCGAAATTGATTGACGATAGATCATTACTTACACAAGTCACATACCCCTTTCTTCTCAGAAAAAATACAATCTTGTTTATAATTCACACAACCCAGGCAAAAGTATGGCAACTAACTTAAAATATCTGAAAATCAAGTATCGAGTACACAATTTTGTGAAGCTCATTTCAAAGTCCTAATTACATGTATGTTGTACTATTTATGTGGATTAAGTGGTTCTGTGGGAATTTCTTACTACTACTACTACTACTATGTAATTAGTACAATATTAATCTTGTAATAAAATAATTAGTAACTTTTGTGAATGTTGGCATTATATAAGTAATTGTTTTATTTTCTTAGGTAGCTTTAAATAATGATGGCTTAATTAATGAATTTTAATAAGGTTCAAAATGTCAGATGTATCTTGTACCAAAAAAAAGCCAAGCAAAGTTACCAATAAGCAATTTATGACAGCTTTTAAAATACATGTACATATCTTTTAAAATCTATGTAATTTAGTTGACTTATGATTTAATTATACTCCCACACAATAATACTAATAATTTTGTTCACCCAGGGAAGCCTCATCAGCATCAATGCTGTACTTCCTGAGGGCCCTGCAAATATTATTTTACCATATCAATCGCCAGGAACCATTTACACCTGGGTGGAGAGTGGCCAATATGAATTAATGCCTTGCCAAAAGACAGTACTACCGGGCTGGGTTTCAAACCCTCAACCCTTGGATTGAGAGTCAAGTGATTGAACCACTATTACATTTACATTTAATAGATATCACCCTAAGACTTTGGCTGATATTGATGAATACAAATACTTATAATTTGTTTTCCTTTTCTTCATTAATATATAATCCTGTGATCACTTAGTCCGAAGCTCGGAATGACAATTCTTTAATTGGTATAATACCTCACGTCTCACGAAGACAAAAAAAAAAAAAAAAAAAAATTACAGAGACATTAAAGAGCCCTATAACATTAGCATGAATGACTTTGTAAGCATGATTTGCAAGTACCATACACTACTAGATATAATTTGAAAATGAGATGGTTAGAATTTTTCAATAAATACTGCCACTCAGAGATAAAAAAATATAATTTCTGACAATTTCAATCTTTCAACTTATAAAAAGGATCAAAACATTGCTTTCATGTCTTATATTATAGAACATTGGTTCATATTTACACACCTTATTAAAGATAACTTGACAATAGTCTACACATTTCATCAATTAAAGACATTATGCTGTTCTTCAAAGCATGTGCTTAGCATTAACATTGCTCTGTATCTATTGTACACCGTTCATTTGTGGAGTATGAAGATTGTGAATATTTAAAGGGTCTGTTCTTCATGTATAAAGGTACAGAAGTACGTATAACAATACATTGAAAGTTGAACAAACAATAAAAAAGAATAAGATTGACAGCAAGATTATGGTAACAAAAGAGAAGAGAAATATTTAAAGAAAACAAAAACAAAACAAAACACTATCGTTTATCAGCGATTCAACTCATTTTAGGTCTAAATGAAGGTTAGATACAAGAATTACATCTTTAATAAATTTCTTGCAATCAAATGAGGAATAATTTGTTAAAGAAAGGATGAGGAAAACTTTAGTTATAAATATTTATATATATATATTTTCCCCCAATAAAGCAGAATTTCCCCACAGAGACAAAGGGTATCTCTCCTGTCTGACCCATCCAATAAAGTAGTAAATTAGCATCAAGAAAAACAAATCTTAAAGATATAATTCAACTTACCCAAAGAACTCATCACTGCCTTGGAAAACTCTGGCACCAAGTGATGGGCACATCCATTGAGATACGCCATCACCTAGCTAGAAACTTTAAGAAAAGCTTGCAAAGAGAGGACCAACATCTCCAAATTCAATCAATTACAGTTCATTATATCAAAGAGTCAGTGGGGAACTTACCTATTTTCACGTCTGAAAAATAGAAAGATAGAGTTAGACATGGAATGTTGATTGGTTGACTGGTATCAAATAGGGCTACCACGGGCATTGGTTTACTTCCTTCCGTTGTGTCCTTTCCCTAAGACATATCATTTAGATATATCTGTATTTGAGAAAATACTCCTGCCATTATATAATAACATTCTGTCAGTTTGGAGGACATGCAATTCAGACACAGTCAAAATGAGTGTGTCAGTAATGGCATTGTGATTATATAGCCAATTCTAAACATAGTTCCTCTTTCCTTGATGGTGCTTCCAAAACAAACTTTTTGAAATAACCCCACATTAATAAAATAATTGAGAGAAGTGATCAGACAGAGCAGTCGGAAGCAAACCAAGACCTGAATGCCATCAGCCAGAAAACATCTCCAAGAAGACAGCTTACTTACAATTTTAACGACTCCTCTCGTAGCGAGCACTAACGTCTTCGGTACTCCCTATCACGGTCACGATCTCGGTCCCGATGACGGTCCCCACGCTCCCGGTCGCTGTACTCCCTCTCCCTGCTCCGCTCCCGGTATTCTCTGTCCCGACTGCGAGATCGTTCACGTTTATGCCTGGAGCTGCGGGATTCCCGTGACCTGTGACGGTTCTCAGGGTCACGCTCTCGTGATCCTCGGTCCTTGCGTGACCGCGAGCTGCTGAAAAGATATCGTCAAATCAGGAGAAAATACATAATTACAATTATAAAGCCATTGGGTTTTATTGAAAAAAATTGCCATGCAAGATCGACCATCATTAGGCCTAAAAAAACCAGATGTTGTATTGCCCTTTGCGACTGACCTGAAGTCTTGAAATCTACGGTCGGCTTTTTAAAAAAGATTTTTTTTTTGTCCCCCCGTTTAAAAAAAAAAAAGTATTTGAAGCATTCAAAACTGAGAAATATAAAAGGGAGGGAAAAAAAAAGGCGATTTCCGATCGACCGACCCATGTTTTGGCACCTAAATGGCAATACAACATTTTTTTTTTTTTAAGCCTTACAGAGTAAATAATAGTCTGGTTGTTGGAACACAAAAATGTTTTTTAGAAAACCTTGTAAATTGAAACCAGCACCAACACATTTGCACAAAACTCATTTGAGTTCCCAAGTCATCAAGGCTTCATCATTTCTTGCCTAGAGCATATCTTCTATAAATGTCTGGCGCTAATGCATTTGCAATTTTTTAATATTTGTTGGGATCATTCCATCTTCCTGCGTTGTCTCCAGTTTTACAGAATACTTTTCAATGCCTCTCCCGGGTATGGAGCAGCAATGCTTATTAAATGTTTTCTCTTCTTGATGGTGTTTACCTTGATCCTGATGATCCCCCGTACGACTTGGTCTCGATTCCATGCAGACAATCTTGAAGAGAGCTAATAAGAAGCTTGCAACGGTCATCGTTAGCGACCTTTGACCTCTTGATCAGTGAGATGGCTGTCTCCAATGTGTCTATAGCACTGGTGAATGCACCTTGAATGAGAAATCATAAGAGGGTAGTCACCATTGGAATAGAATGTTTTGATGGTGACACTGCTATGTATAAAATCATCATAAGTCAGTTTAATATGGCTCCATCTGTTGAAAGCTTCAGGGGGACACTCTAGCATGCGCTACCATGCAGTTTGTGACATGTAGAGAAACGCCCAGCTGACTTCAACTTCAGAGGGTCCATCAAACTAATTCAAGAAAGTGGGCAATCTAACTGGTCAAATGAGGACATGTGACCGCACATTATTCTTTCCAACCGTTAAAAAACCTCTCTAATTACAATATAATAACGCACAGTAAGAGTGGTAATACATGTATTGTATGTAGGTTGAGAGGCAACGATATACGCACTGGTTACTGATGACAAGTTTATTGAATACAGGCGTAGAGATGTGTAATCAATTCTTTTGCTGTACTAGTACAGTGATGTTATTCAATACAAAAATAAGGACATCCATGACTGTGCATCTCTTGGCCTTTCCATAGAGTTTGTAGCCTATTTCTCATCTACATATTCTAGACCAATGGAATAAAACAAAAACAATAGTTTTTGATGTTCTCTATAGGTTCCATGGTAAGCAAGTATTAAGTACAAAGGAAGGCTTTTGGTAACTTCATGCGCTAGCCTTACTGAAAAGGCCCTTGTTGTATTCGTATTATTTCACAAAAAAACTTGTTTAACATCTCTTTCCTTTTTTCCCCATTCCTGTACTTTTTCCTCAATTCCAGAAAGGCTCGCACACGACATTACTAATAATAGAGCCACTCCCGCCACCCATCCTCTCCAAGCGCTATAGTTCTCCTTAGAACTAAAAGCTAAGAAAGATAACCAAAAGTCTTTTTCAAGACAACACGAACAGTCCTTTTCAGGACTACACACCCTCAAGAAAGATTACTGAGAGTCCTTTTCAGGACTCCTCAACCCTCCCTTGCTCTCACATGGTGCATCCGCAAACCTACTGTATAATAATCTTCTGTGACTCTTTGAAACATTTGTATTAAGCGCGTTATAAAAGCGGAATATCATTATTATTATTATTTTGTTCTCTTCATTTAAGCATATTAATAAAGATAACATACCTGATGATCCAAGTTTAAGTGGGCTAACGTCTTTTATCAGTAACGCAAAAAACATAGAACTTTACATTGCAAAACACAAGAAGATTGAAGGAAAGCACTGAAGTATTTTGATTATAAGCCTATGATATACACTGTAGAAAAGAAAGTATTTTTTGACATTTTTCATGATTTTACCTTTTGTAATTATTGTGCAGTGATTTTTATCATTATTGTTATGATGTATATGCGAATCACTTGATAAATAAAAGTTTTAAAAGAAAAAAGAAAAAAAGAAAGAAAAAAAAACCTACCTGATGATGCATCGTTGACGGCCCTAGCGATGGCGCTAGACGATACGTTACGATTCCTGTTCATGATCTCTTCAAACTCGGCCTCGCCCAACTGAGGGGCAGGAGATGGTTGCCTACATGACACAAAGTTTGTTTGAAATCAATGATTCTTTCTTTTAACGATAGCAAGAGCAATCCAGTAATTCAACAGGCAATACACAAAACAGTGAGAGACAGTGTACATACTTCTCTGTTGGGGAGCTCTTATAAAGCCCATCTGTACTAGTTTGGCCATAGGGGATTAGACCTCCCTGCAAGGTCACTATCAAATCACCTCTCAATCATCATAAGAAAAAGAGGATCATGGGGGACCAACACGCACCGATTAGGCATTGTTTGCTATATAGAGGGCGCAAGTAGCTATAAGTAGTGCAGTGGAGCTTCAAGATTTGAAGTTGTATAAGTTTGACTAAAGCCCATTTTGTCTGCTATCCATGAATTCTAATAATTATTAGACCATACAAATAGAAGACAAAATGGGCATTAGACCGATCGTAGATTCGACCAAATGACTACTAGGCTAAATGGTAATTGGACCAAATGACCAAGTAGACAAAATGATTATTAGACCAAGTGGCAATAAACCCCGATATGTAGGACGATTAAAAAGCAAACTCACCTGTCTGGCTCTGATGGAGCTCTGTACTCTTGCTGAGGATAGGTCTGCTGCCTTGACTGGTCGTACATCTACAAGATAAAATATATACAGCTCATTTTACTACTAATTACAAGCAGAATATTGAAAGACATGTAAGCGATTGTTTATTTTAGGAGGGCAAATTAACCATAAACCAAAATGACCATATTTGCATGTATAAACATAAAACCAGAGAGGTATATGCCACAGTATTGTAAAATGTAAAACTGTCGCATACAACAAGTTTCTTAAATATTGAGCAATTGTGCATGTTCATGTATAAAACCAGAAAGGTGTATACCACAGTACTTTAACATTTGGGCTTACTGTTCTGTCTTGCTGGGGAGGTGCTTGCTGGGGCTGCTGCTGTTGTACCTGCGGCTGACCAGTGAAGAAGGCGGGGTTTACATGGGGCGCTGGGGGTGCTACAGAAACAGGAGCTTGCACCTGTTGAGGCTGGGGCATTGTCTGCTGTACATGATGCTGCTGGGGAACAGGTGCCACAGGAGGCGGTCCTCCCATATTTAGAGGCGGAGCCCCCATATTGGGCGGAGGGCCACTCATGCTTTGGGGTGGATGGCCGCCCATGTTGTGTGGGAGAGGAGGCCTGTTCATATTAGGAGGAGGTCCTTGCATGTTTTGAGGAGGTCCCTGCATGTTTTGAGGAGGTCCTTGCATGTTTTGAGGAGGTCCTTGCATGTTTTGAGGGGGAGGTGCCATGTTTTGGGGTGGAGCCTGCATTTGGGGAGGTGCCATGTTTTGGGGCGGAGCCTGCATCGGAGGTGGTCCCATGTTTGGGGGCGGGCCCATGTTTGGAGGAGGACCTGAGACTTGAGGCCGGCCTGGGGGAGGGACTCCTTGCGGGGGAAGAGGTCCTCTTGGAGGTCCTTGCATCTGCATCAAAACAAAATGGACATAAATTTAGATGGTGATATGATAACTAATGCCCTCAAATGTCAAACTCATCTTTGCGAAATTGCTTTCCTGTATACCTTCTTTTACGCCTTGAGCACATTATTCAGGTGGACTTTGCGCATTATAAATACGCTCTATATTATTATTATTGTTGTCATTATCACTATTATCATTAAAATTGTTATTATTATTGTTATTATCGTATACAAGATCCTGCACATATTCGCTGAGATCTGTGTTATAAAATACAGAATTAAGAAGCATATTACACTTTACATCATTTTTTTTTTTTTAAGGAAAAAGAAAAAACAACGCGGTTTGGCTGCGTCATATCTGAACAAGGCTGAAAGCAGGTTTGACTGTTGGCTGTATTTACTGTGACACTCTTACCATGTTTTGATTTGGAGGCGGTCCTTGCATTGGAGGGGGTGGTCCCTGCATGGGAGGAGGCGGGCCTCTATTTGGAGGAGGTCCACCTGGGCCTGGCATGGGGAGAGGTGGACCACTCATGTGAGGTGGTGGGGGTCCTCCTCAAGGCAAAACAAAATTGGAACATGATTATCAGACGCCATCTCTACCATTTTTAGCAAAAGGAATTAACTGCCCTCTGGAATTTATCAAAATTGATGGAAATGGCCTGATAACAGAAGTAGTCTCATTCTAAGGTACATGTATGACATAAAGAGCAAAATAGAAATCTAAGATGATCAGTTATTTTATTTCCAAAATATTAACTTCACTTTCATTGAAGATAACATACAGAAGTTTTCTTTCTACACAGATCAGGAAATGTTAGCGTGATATCTATTCATACTTGGTGGGCCATAGAAGGTGGGCCACATGGAGGGGGGAGGGGGAAGCAACATGGGGGATTTTTTTTCCTTTTTGGAAAAATTGTTTTCAATATTTCAACCATTTCAAATACACAAAATACACTAGTTTTATGATCATGCAGCAGCACATCTGAAGAATTTTTCTACCAAAATTTACCAACATCATCAAAGTTTATAGTGTACCAATGGTTCTATCAAGTTGTTAGCCCTACTAGATATTGGATCGGATGACATAAAGAAAAAGACAATTGCAATGCCATTCTTGGATTATTTTCCCTTATTCTTGACAATGTCTGGAACGGCAAGGACCAAATACTTTGGGCTTGCTTACTGCTGAGGTATTATCAGTGTGATAAAGGTTTCTTACCTGGTCTGGGAGCGGGTCCAGGAGGGGGGCCACGTGGAGGCGGGCCTTGATGGGGAGGGGGAGGTCCTCCGTGATGTTGAGGTGGGCCTTGATGGGGTGGGGGAGGTCCACCATGATGTGGAGGTGGGCCACCTGGGTGGGGTGGGGGAGGGCCCTGCATGCGTGGAGGTCCACCTGGTGGCTGCACGTCAAACAAGTGTCAAGAAAACAACATTTAATGAGAAAGGTGCGTGTCCAAAAAAACATAAGTCTGGAACTATCTTGTTTCTTATATTAAGCACATAATTACCGTTGGTGAAGGTGATGGGACAAACTAAGACTTCCAAGGCGATCTGGATGTTTCGCTTCGGAAAGATAGCGTATATATTTAGATCGCCGAGGGAGTGATAGTTTGCCATGAAACCAAAAGGTGATTATTTGCTTTATATTCCACATCAGAAACATTTCACTTCTTCTGTCATTTTAGAGGAACAAGTCATCAATTAACAGCTAGCAAACGGTGTACTGTGTACGATACGTACAGTACATGCAGTACTTACGTACGTACTTATACGCAACGTATACACCACAGTGAAACAAACTTTTCTTCTCCTATCCATGATGGACAACCTATCTTTCATCACGTGATTTACTTTTGAACAATCGTAGCACAAGATTCTTAGTATGTGGAATATAATTTTATATATACAAAAGAAGATTATGGTGCAAGTCAGAAAAAAAAGATACTTCTTTCAAGTGTTCTTGAAATGGATAGAAAATTGCTAACAGGGCAATTTGAATAATCACTTCAATACCCTTGTAACAATTGAGAAGATGAGCAGGGGATAATAAATCTCACACCAGTGACTGTATGTCTCTCATGGCTGTAAGGTTTAATTAATTAATATTAAACAAATAGATGAAAAATGAAATGAAAAATAAATATGAAGACATACAAAAATAAGAAATAACAATAAAATAACCCTTTCAACTTCACTAAGTAACAGGTGCAACTATGTTTGTAACTTACACCCATTGGAGGGGGTCCTTTATCCATGTTGGGGGGCGGTGGTCCTCGCATGCCCGGTGGAGGGGGGCCTCTAGGACCCCCTGGTAGTGGTGGGCCACGGGGTGGTCCTTGCATGCCTGGAGGGGGCATCTGTGATATGAGTCAAGCAGTGGAAGAAAAATACTCATATGATGGCGGAAGCTCTTTCTGGATTTGCTGTATGATATGAGGATATCTTTGGCCATTTTTTTTAAATATTGGTTTCTTTTTTTGCACCACAGATCTTTTTTGAGATCACAAGAGCTATTTCAGATATTCCAAGAGTTAAACCTGGAGGGGTGGATTCCATCCCCTTCCAGCCGAGAGAACTTGGCCACTTTAGGGTCAATATCTAGTTGGACCAACTATATCACAGCCTTTGATTACAGGAAAATAAAAGATGTTTTCTCAAACTAAATCTTAATGAACATGGCTTTCATATGCTAATGTAAATCATTCAGACTAGTAACCTTTTCAATTAAAAGATAGGTGACAAACTTACCCCTGGTGGTGGGCCGCGCGGTGGAGGTCCCCCTGGGCGGGGCGGTCCCTGCATTGGAGGGGGACCCTGGTTGGGTGGAGGCATACCTCTGGGTGGTGGTGGACCTTGGAATGAGCAAATCAATCAGTGCAATCTAAGCTTTTAGCATACATGATGCATACCTTCCAACATTTAAAAATAAGAATTCAGAATTTCCAACAGGGGTTTGATTTATGGGGTAAACTGCAGAACTGCTTTGAGGGATTGAAAATGTGTAACTGGGCATAGCAGGAATTAATTCCTTGAAATGCTGGAGCGCTGAAATGGCAGCTAGGCTAAAGCCGGGTAATAATTAATGTGCCTCGGATTAGAATTTCTAGATAGACTGCGTTATAGAAATGTCACGTACCCATTTACACTAAGGTGGACAGTGGCAAATGTGGAGTAATGTCTTGCCAAAGCTGGGCTTGTATACAAATAATATGCCGTTTGCAATCAATCAACAATCTCAACTTATTTGAACAGTTGGAAGATCATTAATAAATATTTTTTTTAAAAGTGGGCCAAGGATAGATCCTTGGTGCACACCGCATAAACATTTAAGGGCTCAGATAAAACATTATTGTAGGAAACATATTGCACACGGTTAGATAAGTAGTTTTGAAACCAGTAGAGGAAGATCTTAATCCATAAAATTGCAATTTATATGCCATAATAATATAATAGAGCTTGCAACAAATTTAGAGGGAGCACATGTTGGATGAACCTCTCGGTAGCTTTTAGAGGAGGCAAATGTTGGGTGAACCTCTCTCTCTCGTTAGCTTGACTCACCTTGAGGGTGTGGTCCTTGCCGTGGGGGACCTTGTGGACCCTGTACGATAGAAACACAATCAAATAAATTTATTAACACTACCAGGGTATGGCACACAAGTACATCACAAACTCTTTGGAGTTCATGGAGATGCATAGATTCAATCATTATAACATGAACCTTTGATGTGTCTGGATCGACTCCATGACTTTGTAAGTGGCTTGGGCACCCAAATTCTGATATTGTTGACAACACTTTTTAACCACAAACTTCTATATGATACCATGAAATACTGATTTTTATCAATATTGGAAATCAAATAACTATAACGAACTTGTCTCATAAAATATCATAAAAATTATGATATAATTGTTGACGACACAGCAAGGGTGACACTAACGCACTTGCCTTTGAAGCTGGGCCAACCATTTCAAACCAAATGGACCAGAGAAAATAACTTATTATTTGTAATTTTCAGACAAAAATAGATTTTTGAGATTTTAGTCTAGGGCATACCAAGCGAGGGCTATACAATACTTATTTAGTCAGCATTACTTGAAGTGATTTTGTTTATGTAGATACAAAATGAATCCAACATGCATAAATTGTTATTGGCCGAGATATGTACTTTCTTAGAGGTCGTCCAATATGAATCAACAATTAATCAGGCAAGATCTTTCATTATGTCTTCCATTCTTACCTGGTTCATAGGTGGAGGACCTTGATTCATGGGAGGGGGCGGTCCCTGATTCATTGGAGGCGGTCCCTGATTCATCGGAGGCGGTCCTTGATTCATCGGAGGCGGTCCCTGATTCATCGGAGGCGGTCCCTGGTTCATAGGAGGTCCTTGGTTCATTGGAGGTCCTTGGTTCATCGGAGGCGGTCCTTGGTTCATCGGAGGTGGTCCCTGGTTCATGGGAGGTCCTTGGTTCATGGGAGGCGGTCCTTGGTTCATGGGAGGCGGTCCCTGGTTCATGGGAGGCGGTCCCTGGTTCATAGGAGGCGGTCCCTGGTTCATAGGAGGTGGTCCCTGGTTCATATGGGGCGGTCCTTGAGGCGGGCCCTGGTTCTGGAATCTTGGAGGAGGCGGGCCCTGGTTGTTAGGAGGGCCCCCAAAAGAGTTTCCACCGCGCCTATCTTGGAAACGATCGTCACGGTTGCGGAAATCGCGATTGTCGCGATTATCACGATTATCACGGTTATCACGATTATCACGGTTGTCTCTACCATCGCCTTGTCCACCTTGGGCTAGAAAACAAAAGAGAAGCAGAACAAAATATTGATTATTGCCTGAATCTTCCCCGACTTTGCAAAATAAAATGACATAATCAAAAGTCTGTACTCTGCAGGTACCTCGGCAGATCTCAAAGCATTTTCTCAGCATTCCTTAGCGCCTGTAGAATTTCTAATAAAAATTTCATCAAGCAATACCAAGAAATAGCAAGCAATTTCTTTTGAGTGTTGTTGTTGAAAGGCTTTTTTTTTTTTGGGGGGGGGGGAGTATTTTAGCTTCCTATGAAGTAAATTCTTGTCATTTCTAATTTCTTTAAAAGCTTTACAAATCATCCGTGAAAATTCATATCACAATTGGCACTTTAATTAAATTAGCGTGAAGCCTTTACACCAACACACTTTTGTTCTGAAGTAAAGTATACAAAGTACCACAGGCAGAGCCCCAGAGGGTCGAACTGATTAGAGCAAGCGCCATAAACCCTGAGCCAGTGGATACCAGTGCTGTAAACGACATCCTAGTTTCTATCATTATACTAATTAAACCTGAAGGATTTGATGAGAAAAAGAGCTGAGAGGCCTGCAAGACAGATCTGATCAGCTCCATTCATACTTTCATTGTTGTTCTCTTTTCCCCCTTTATTAGTATTTTTTCTATTTCACTTTATCCCGTCTTATAGATATTTGAAGTGTCTGTACTTTGCCTATTGTACTTAATTTATTGTTGTGTACTTATAACCTTTATCATTCTTTTTTTTTTTTTTTTCACTTTGTAATGGGCGATCCAACTTCACAGGTTTTGGCATCCTTCATGAAAAGCCCTACTTATAACCTTTGTAAAACTAGTTAAAATTTACTGTTACTCTGTATACTTTTGTTGATTTTTATATTGCGAAATAAATAAATTGAATTGAATAGAATTTAATTGAATACTGACAGCCACCTCTCCAGTTGTTGTTATGTTGGTTGAAGCGTTCTTCTCGGCCAGGGTTGTTAGGTCTGCCTTCTGGACGCTGCTCTCTGCTATCTTGTGCTGGGGCAGAGGAGAGAGGAGGGAGAGGATTTAAAGGACGCATTAGAGGTGTCGTGGACGAGTGGATATGTCACCGGACTGTGGATCACAAGTCCCACAGCGGCACTAATGTTCTTTGGCAAGACATTGATCTACATTTGCCACTCTCCATCCAGGTGTTAAATGGGTACCCGGTAGGATGCGAAAGCTTATGTGCTTAGATTAGCAAGTGTGCGCTTGTAAAAATGACGCCTGGCTGGAATGCTCTCCAGGGAGTGGAGAATGTGCATACATTGTGTGCGGGTAAGCCTGAATCCGATGACTTGGGAAATAATATATATATCTGTAAAGCGCTTTGAGAGAGTCTTCAGTCCTGAAAAGCGCTATATAAGAACTAGCTATTATTATTATCATAACTAGAAATATCGCAATCTGTATTGCTGCGCAATGCAAATGTATCCTCCGGCAGTGGCAGCGATTTAGCCTTTTATTGAAATTCAGGTTTAACAAAGGAAGTTAGTCTTAAGTTTTTCTTTTATTAAACAGGATTTTAGACCCTGGGTTGGTTTAATTGAATTAGTAGAATACGGACGAGAGATTTCTTCTTACCTTTCTTAGAAGCTTGGTCAAACTGGCCAAAGTTCTGTTTATTGTACTGAGTGACCATTGGAAGCTGGCCATGAATTTCTCTGTGTAAAGACAAAACATTATGGATTGAATTCATAGATATTTCTTAACCTTTTGGATATGATTTGATACACACCAACCTCATTATCTTTAGAACATTGTTTAACTGGTAAAGGCATAATAACAAATAATGATTTAGAGTCATAAAAAGCATTACATGAACACTTCAAATCAAGCTCTAGTAAATATCCACCAAGGCTCCATACAAGCAAAAATTAGTGCTGTAGCCGAACCGAACCGAACCAAACGCAAAGGCCTGGTTCGGATGTTCGGCAGAAAAATAAAAAAAGTTTTTTGCAAGCTAATAAACTTGTCATTATGAACCTAATTTTAATGTCATGATTGCTCATTTTATATTTACTTTTCTCCCATTTTCCGCCTTTGTGATTTATGCCTATCCAGTGGTGGGTGCCACTTCACTGGCGCCATTTAAATCCCAAATCCTGACCACACTACGTCGCGATCGCAAGCCATAAACAAGAATACATGTGCGTGATCAAAACATTTTCAGCTCAAACCCATTCAACAAAAAATTAATATTTTAATTGTAACAATATCGGACAAATTTTACAATATAAATAATGAAATAAATATATATATTATAGTATGGTATTTATTTATTCAGGAAAAATAGTGATTTTATATTTTTCCTATTGAAAATAAAAACTTATAAAAAACAGTTATTGACGTGCCTAGCTGAGTCTCTATTCAAGATGGCAGCTTTCATGACTCTAACATTAGACAACAACCGTCTCGGAAAATCTTTAAAAAATATCATTTATTGACAAATTGAAAACATGATTCTTTTAAAATTGAAAATAAAACACGATTCAAGACGGAAATACGAATGTAAGTATTATTTTTCTTCACAAATAATTACATTTAGAGCAGTTTTTCAATGTGAAATTCGTGCTGGTCGGAAGCAGTTTGCAGAAGTACTCCGTGCTGGTCGGGCCAGGCAGGCCGGCCGGCCCGCCCAGTGCCGACCGCCGTGGCTATAACGCTGCTTGCTATTATATTACCGAACCCCGAACCGAACCAAGTTCGGGTGAAAAATTGCTGAACTCTGCCGAACCGAACCGAACACGAACATAGCGTCCGACTTACAGCACTAGCAAAAATCCCCTCTAAAACTCTTATAGCTAATCTTGGGCTCTGGAATGGGAGTCATATTTTGAGAGAAAATTGCTATGATTTATTCTGGATTGTCAATCCTGCAGTAGCTTGGTTGTTTGAACCAGTGAAATAGAAACAAACGCACAAAGACTTACTTGGCATCATCTTCGAAAAACCACAACTCCCATTTGCACATAGTGACCTGTGTTAAGCACATGGTGTCTGGGCCTACTTACCTTGATTTCCTCATCTTTCTATGCTCATTACTCAGCCACTATACATTTTCTACCAAAATTGTTTGGCACATGTCATTTATTTGTAATCTCAAACATTTAGTGTAAGTTGGATTCTGTGAGAATTTATTTTCTACATTTACCAGAACTCAAAGTTTATCCTTAACTAGGATTTTAGTATATTGATCATGATTATAACAGGTTACGGCCCTTCTAGAACTTGGAGCTGTCTAAAAATGATGTATAATGACACTTATGATGTCAATTTGAGTGCAGAACTCCTTAAGTACTTGGAAACATATGAGGCAGCAAATCACCAAATACCTTTGATTTGCCCTCTGACATTTGTTGTTAACCTTCTATGTCTCTAAGGCTTCAAATTCAATGCAATGTATTCATTGTTCATATCAACAGGAAGTTATCTTGTTAAAGGTAAAGACAAGTTTTGGAAACGCCCCCCCCCCCCCCCCCCTCCAAAAAAATGAAATGGAAGCTCTTATTACCAATCATGTGAAAGAATATGTTTTTACTAATACGTGATCATACAAATTTTGCAGAGAAACCGCCTACTATTTGATATATTTGGTAAATTATTATATCTATTTGGACCTGATAGATATCGCGCACGTGTCATGCACGTGTCGCGTAGTCCCATATACATCTTTCTGTGTACAGTGCTTGTAACTTTACCAAGACTGGGCCAAATTTCTAATCATTTTGATGATTCCAGAGCCTTGCAGTACACACCAATACTTATATGTTAGATGATCACCCTTTTCTGATAGATTCCACAACGTTTCTTTCACAATGCAGTCGCATGACCATAACTGGTCTTTATCTTTAATGTGCATAAACATATGGAAGACTAGAAAGATGCTAGAGCTTACTTCTTTCCTAGGTTGTGCATGAGGAGCCTCTGAGAGTTGTCTGAGCTAACATGTACAGCTGCAAACCCCTTTGATTGGCCGTTGGCTCGATTCTCAAAGAACTTGATTTCATGCAGGTCCTTCACACCCAGCTCATTGACGGCCTGCTTCAGGTCCATGTCCGTGGTCCACTGCAAACAAGAGTTCAAACGCATCGTTTAAAGTTGCTCAAGCTTGGGTATATAGAGGGCAGCACACTGAGCCAACAGATATTACGCTCCTGTGCGTACTAGTGTCCCTGATATGCGTACGTCCGTACAGGAGTGTAAAACCGGTTTGCTCAGTGTTCGCCAATGCAAGTTGCCTACTTCACAAACCACTATACCGACGCATGGACATCTTTAACAATCTTAAATCTGAGATGCATGGCCCTACGTGTTATCAGTGTCTGTGATATGGTGTAATATTGAAGCCCTAATGATCATGATCCTGAAGCGCCTCAAAAAAGTAAAAATCCTTGAGTGACCAGTTTTACCAGATTCATTTTCCCCAATAGACTGAAGTGTTATAAAAACCGTAAGGAAAACAAAAATGAAATTTCGATTTCCAATCATAAATATCTTGATAATTAGCCAGGCGATCAGCTTGTAAAAGTCATGGGATTCCTGACTGACCTAAAGGTTTATAATAATGATTGCAGCATGAGCTAAATCCAGGATTTTGTTTCAGAACCTGAGGCAATGTTACTGAGTCACTTTCAGATGAAGTCGCATAAACTAAACAATATCTGGAAGCCAGTCTCAACAGAAGCAGTGGCCAGTTGGCCTAGGGTCATGAAACTGCACTGTTGAACAACTCAATAATAAACAGTACAATATATGGTAACCCCAGCAACCTAAACACCTACTTTAAAAGAATTATATAGGTTTGTTTCAGAATAACACAGAAGGTCCATTTTGGGTCATTCTGTTAGAAAGCTAGTGAAAACTCAATTTGTCATTACATTTGATGAATGGTTCATAGGAAACTGACTTGTTGTGCTAGTAACTCATATTCAATCACATATCATTCCTTTGTAGATTTATTCACATTTCTATAACATTCTTTTTTCAAAATTGAAAATTGTCTGTAAATGTTTCTCTGTAACATTTGGAATTGACCTCCAATGTGAAGCCTGAAGAGCCTGAAGAGCCTGGAACGGAGAGATAACATGGCCTTAATTCAGGCAAAAGCCAGAACATAGACATCCCTGGGTAGGAAATAAATGTTGAGGATTATGACTCACCCATGTAAGATTGCCAACATAGAGGGAGACTCTCTTGCCCGAGTAGGACGGCTGATTGGCGTTATGCTGATCACTGGAATGACGACGAGCTTTAGAAGCATCGCCACCCCCAGACACCTGCTTACAAAGAGAGAGAGAGAGAGAGAGAGAGAGAGAGAGAGATAGAGAGAGAGAGAGAGAGGGGGAGAGAACACTGTTAAGCCCTGTTCACATACGCCACGGTAAAGTGCTCAGGTTAAACTAATCGCAGTGTACTTTACATTGCTGTGTTTTACAACACACAGATAAGTGAAGTGAGTGCACGTAAGACGTTTTTGTGCATGCAGCTACATTTGTTAATGTCCACTTGCCGTTCACATACACTGCAGATGACTGCATCAGCCTCTTAAGTCAGGATTTCACATTACCGTAAATCTCTGTGCATACATGCCAACATTTGAAAATCAGAAATCTGTACAAATTATGCTATTTTCAATAAAAAGAGGAACAATCCTAACTCTCCTATTCAATACTACAGACAAATTTGTACAGAAAGAGGAACACCTGCATTAAAATGATAATTATCTTCTCCCAAAAAGAGGAATGTTCCTCTTTAATCTGTACAGTTGGCATGTATGTCTGTGTATAAGACGCACCCCTATAACAAAATGATGGATTATCAGTTCTACAGCTAATGGCTACACTTGAACCTTGAATCTTGACATGATAATCTTGATCACAACTTCAGAAGCTCCTAGAATCTATTCCGAGATTAGGCCTGAGTCATCACGGGTTTTGCCGAACCCGGGTTTGACTTGAAAATTTCGGGCGGGGACCGGGTACCCGAAATTTTCACCACTGACCCTAAAAATCATGTGCATGCAGCGGCGGGAGTAAAGATTAAGTTGCTGTTCTAATAATGCGACGAAAGAGACTTCCTGCTTTCAAAACAATAAAATAATCAATTAAATTAAGATGCTTTAAAAAGTAAATGGATATTTATTCAGTTGCAGTAGGTGTTTTTATCGCTCTAAAATTGACGCTGCAAGATAGGAATCACGCTTCGAAGTTCGTGGTACCGATCAAGTGCGTTCAGAAACTAACCCTGTAAGTTGGGGCTCTGATCCGATCAGAAGATCGGAGCGACAGCCTAGCACCTTTGATTGGTATTGGATCGGAAGATCAACCAAAAAAATCAGCTGTTTTTTTGTTTTGTTTTTAATGACGAAAAGTTTCTAGTTTTTGGTTATCAAATGCTCAAAAATAATTCATGGCTGGGATTATTTTGTCATTTGGAGTTGTTGTAGACCATGTTTGTTGATATTTAGTGCCTTTTCATGACTTTGACATTAATAATATTGGTCTAAGAGAAGAGGCAAAACATGCGGGCCGCCATCTTGGATTATCATGTAGGCATCCAATATGCTTTTCACATCTACCAAATATTGCTTAACCCCGGGAAATAGGTGGGGCTAAGGGGGGGTCTTAGCCCCACCAATTCCTTCCTTAGCCCCACCAATTACCCGGGGTAATTTTAGCCGGCTTTCTGTTCACATTACGTTTTGCCAAAGTGGGCTAACCCCACAAATAGTACGGTACTATCTGGCCCTGCAAAATAGCAGGGTTAGCCGGGCAATTGCGGGGTTAGCCGGGCAATTGTGGTGCTAAGCTGCGTAGATGTGAACAGCAAAAAAAAATAGTATGGGGTTAAGGATAGTATGGGGTTAAGGATAGTCCGGGGTTAAGAAAAATAGATGTGAAAAGCATACAAGTGGCGGCCAACAGAAAATGAAAGAAAAATTCCCTGGAAGAAAATGGAACGTGTATCCCAGGTACTGAGTCCAACCCATAGCTGAGAAACACATGAATTCACAACACACATGCAGATTGGTTGGTTTCAAACTTACATTTTGAGGCTTCCCGCCGCCGCCATCTGATGGTGTTGTTATGACATCATCATAGAGGTCTACACCCCCTGAGCTTGAGTTGTATTGCTCGGCCTCCTACACAAACAGACACACAAAATCAAACAAACAAGGCAATACAAATATTATAATGGGAGGCTAGAGTTTATGGTGATTTAAAACAAAATATTATGAAATGTTATATTTAGGCCCGAGTCATGTCGGGACTTTTATAAACGGGGTCCTGACGGCCTTGCACCGATCGGGACCCTGTGTCCCGAATTCAGATAGCAAGATCTGCCACTTGCCTCTATAAATATCGCATATCATCAGTATGTCACCCCAAATCAAAATGACCTTTTTATCAGTCCAATAAATCAACTCATGCGTACCTCGGCTCAGATCGGTGTATTCTCCCATTTGACATTATTTTCATCCATGATTGGCGATGTTTAGTGCCATTATCATGCCTCTAAAAGTTTTAAAAACCGAGGCAAAAATCAAAAGACAACCTTTGATAGGCACGTTCATGGGGCACTAGAGGGCGCCCCGCGCACATACCCAATCTGCGTTGGGTCGGCACTAATCAGCCCAAAACTTGGATATGGGAGGGTGGAAGGATATATCTTTTTTATAATGTTATCCAGTCTTACCCTTAACCATCCTATGTTTAATCTATGTAGAAATAACATGCGAGTACGATAAGAGAAACATCGGGCCCATAACTGATACAACTTTTTAAATATTAGCCTAGAAATGACCACCAAACGGAAAAAATTGACATTTTTTCCCGACAAATCTTCATAAAATCTGAGTTATAAACAAGTCACAACTAATACAAATACGATTTTCTGAAAATTCAGGTATGATTTTTTAAGTTTCTTTCAAGTATATTTATGCGCATTGCAGCGCCAATATTCTTCACTGCTTCAAAATCACCCTTGAATTTTTTTTCTTGTAACAAATTTGATATGAGGTCCGCGAGTGTTCCCTGTTCCTTGTGTGTTGAAAGTTTGGTAATACATAGTTTGCATTGACTCGCGCATGAAAAAATGGTCGAAAAACTAAATTTCAAATGAAGAAATAAACAAGCTTTTGTATAGTTATAAGAGTTCTACCGAGGTTTCTTTGTTGATTTAATTTTTTATATAGTCTCAATTAGAATTCAGAATTATCTCACTGAAAAGTTAAGAAACCGACGAAGTTCTCGATCGTAGTTATTTTCCTTTTGCCAGCAGCCGATCTAGCGTTGTTGTTGCAAAAAGCTAGCCCGCTGCCTTCCCAACGCAAACCTTTCAGAGTCCCGCTAAAATTGCGTGCGGCGAATCTCCGAAGGTGCGTTGGTCTCGCTGGCAAACTCCTAGCCCGCTAGCTTCCCACGACAGACCATTCTTGGTATGGCACGAGTGTGTGTGTAAGAGGTACGATTTTGCGAGAACGCACGCAACGCAAGCGTGCGCGTCACTTTCAGTTGTCGAATGTCTCTAAGGACATTTTTAGTAATAATACTTCTTCTTATATCTTTGGTTGTACAACGTTGTCTCCGCGATATTGCCATCGACTATAACGTGTATTCACTTCCTGGGTCTATGGTGCGAACGGCCATCCATACTAGTCAATGGCACATATCGGGGAGACAGCGTGGCTCAAGCTGCAAGTTGCGCATGACATGCGTACGCTATTGTAGTAGGCCATAAATATAATATGTAAAGCAGAGCAGAGCAGCCAGAGCTAGCAGACGACAGGTGCCGCTCTCACCACTAGAGGGCGGCATTGCACTCTGGAACACAGCTGAGCTAGCTGCACACAGATCCTCTCGTGCCGACAAGTACATATACGTGTGCGGCGGGAGAATTCTACCTCTTCAGCACAGACAAGTCAACCAATATCAAGCACCTATTCCGGACCTGGAGGACGTATTTCCCTCAAGGCCAATTAGGTGAGTGAGCTATGGTTGATTTTACCAAGTAGGCGTACAGCCTACTTTACTATGCATACGCTTGCATATCGTGCGATACAGCTGTTTGGCTAAATTTAGCAAAACAACATAACTCTGTGTGTACATCTTTTTGAATATTGCAGCGTTTTGGAGGGGCTGTATCTTTTGATAGAAACATCGGTGAGACTTGAAATTTGAAATGTATTATTCTGATTACATTTTTAATTCAAATATCAAACAAAAATGGTGAAAAACGATCCCAAATTGAAAATTGAAAAATCTCCACGCCGGAGTTCAGGTCAAATTTTGGATAGAGTAGCGGCTCCGGTGTGCGGCCGTCCAGTGGGAATTGCCGATTTTATTTTTGATGCAATTACTCACAGAATACTTCAATACCGTCAATAGAGAGTTCATATATTTAGTTATTAAATAGAAGGCACAAATAACGTAACTGACCCACAGCGTGGTCAGTACTGTCCACTTTAGAAGACGTAAAAGTTGCCCGGTTTGCGGCCGTGCGTAACCCGGTTTGCGGCACGCGTACGTCACAAAGCTTTATGCGCTACGTCACGATCAAAGCATATACCAAATTACTACGGGTAACCCAAATTCTCATGTTTATCTGTTGCTACGGTAAATTTTACAAGTTTTAAACAATTTCACCTTTTTACTGAATGGATCATCCCATACGGGGGTACGTACTACTAGAAACTATCGGGTCACAGCGGGTACACACATCAGCACACATACCATCATACACGATCCCGCATGTTATGTGTGTATTAACACCCCCCGCCGCAAACCAGAAAATCACGTAAATACGTGCCGGTTTGCGGTCACCCCATGCAAACCCCATGCAACTGGCCATGCGGTGGCACAATCAAAATATCTGCGATAGGAGACAGACCACAGTCATCATACTTCCACAAAAACATCAAATTTCACCTGACCTCCAATCGGACAAATATCGGACAAATAGAGCTACAATATTGATCTCGTCATGCCTCGATCTCTTAACTTAAAAGTAAGCACCTGCTGGAATTTTCATCGCCGACTGGTGCCGTAGATTTCCGACATCGCTGACGGATACTCCGTACCGACAGGAGCATCTGCTACGGACGTTTTCGGCAGCGCAGAACTTACCGGGGAATCCACGGTAGGTTTCAATGATTATTATCGAGTCATTTTGATTTTATTTTGAAAAGTGATACCCCTGGCCGCAAACCGGGCTATGCCGCAAACCGGAGACTCTACTCTAGACCTCTAGCATAGGTTTCTGAACCTGCTCTTTCATAATATTGAGTTTCACCTTCAGAATCACGAGCGATAAAGGTTTGAATTTCAATTTGTTCTTAAAATCATTGACCAATTTTGGATGATCGCGCAATGCACGTACAGTGTAGACTGCATAGGCAGATAGGGATGCGTGCAATCTCTATGGGAAAGATTTTAGCACACAACATCGGGTGCGCGATCAGACACCCTATTTGTATACGTACATGCAGCAAGTAATGCACACGCACACGCTTATGAGACATAACCATGATAACGCTAGCCTCTCTAATGTTGAGAATGGGACTCACAATCATGGCATTATTACTGAAATTAGGACACACTCTCTCACTCAAATCCAATCATAACATTCTCTCTCATCTATCCTTCATTTCTACCTCACTACGGGGCAAACAGACCTGGCTAAATTCCTGATCAACATCGTCGGCGTACAAGTCGATGTCCACGCCATCCGCCATCTTGACAACTGAATCCAGGGTAAAATTCGCAACCTAGTACCTCATATCTTTACATACACAATTTTGAATTCTATCTAGACTAGAAAGTGTCTACTTTTCTAGTTGGGATTGATTTTTTCTCAAAAATATCTGTATACATTTTTTCGCTTTCAAACATGATTTACCATTATTCCTTTTATTTAATACTATTTATTAATTTAATTTTTAATGAAATTGGCCTAGCTTGGATAAACTCACAATTTTATTTTTTCGGAGACGAGGTTAGAGAATAAATATCGTCCCATATAGGATTCTACTACAAGTAAGAGAAAGTGTAAAGAAATCATGAAGAATATTGAAAATGAAATTATAATTTCATTTTCAATTTGTTTTATTCATATAAATTGCTCTTAGTCGCTTCAAATTAGGGGGACGTTTAATGATATGAGGAAAAGCGGACATCGAAAGGGAAAAATTAAGACACTATTAGAAAAGAAAATGAACGTGTCAAAAAAAAACATGTTTAGCGTCCTGTTTTTTCGAAAAATGGGAAGGAGGAGGCCCTGTTTTGTTTTGTTTTCTTTCAAAATGGCCGCTCGGTACATTTTCCCTGAAAGTCGGGGCTATTTTTCAAGATGGCCGCCGACATTTTTTTTTTTTTTTTTTTAAATCAGAAATAGATCCATTTTAGCAGTGTTTTTCATGTTTTTTTTCTTACCCCCCCCCCCCCCCCTCCCCCCCGCTTATTCAGCGGCTGGCTGAGTCGTTGCGATTTTTTGGGGACTAAAAATAATATATATATATATGTTCTCTTTCCCACACGGTGTCGTGCCCCCCGGCAAGAAATTCCTGGATCCGCGCCTGCAACGCAAAACTTTTTAAAAGAGTCGAGAACGGTACAACGAATCGTCTTCCTTTCCTAACGCATAATGAAACGAAAGCTTCCATGCTTCGCGCGGGAGGGGGGGGGGGGGGGACTTAGTTCAGACATGAACCCTACAACGAATCGTCTTCTTTCCTTAATAAATAAATGAAAAGACTAAGCTTCCGCGCCTTCAGGCCGTCTCAAAAAATTATAAATTATATTTAAACGTCTTTGGGGGAAACAACCCTCTACCTGTACCCCCCCCCCCCCCCCCCCCCCCTAGAGAGCGCGCTTCGCGTGCTCACTACCACCCCCAAAAATGATTCTAGCCAAGCGCCTGATAATTCGGCCCCCGGCCCCAAGTTTCTAGGGTTAAATATGTAGCTTTGGGATATTGGCATTAATTATTGGTAGCTATAGTTTTGTCGGTATAATCCGTGGCCTCTAGACCCCCCCCCCCCCCCTCCATTGAAAAAGGTTAGCGACGCCCCCGCACTCACCAGAGATGAAAAGGGGCACTTATGGGGAGGGGAAGGGGCTCTTTTTTAATAGTTAAAAAAGGGGTATTTGTGAGAAGGGAATGCGCTCTTTTTTTTAATGGGGGCACTTATCATAACGAAAAGGGGCATTTCTTAGAAAGGAAAAAGGGCACATGTTAAAACTAAAGGTGCGCTTATCTGAGTTAAAAAGGGGCACTTATTAAAAACGGAAAGGGGCATCTCTTAGATTTGACAAGGTAAATTATCAGAGGTGAAGGGGGCACTAATCAAAACTGAAAAGGGAAAATAGTCGAAGGAAAAGGGGCACGTGTCGAAAAGGGGGCACTTATCATAATGAAAAGGGGGAGGAGCATTTTTATAATGGAATAGGAGCACTGACTTTTCAAAGTACAGAGGCACTTTTCCTATGTAAAAAGGGAGACTTCTTACAAAGTTAATGGGGCACTTTTCGTATGTAAAGAGGGGCAGTACTTGAACTGTACCCCCTGCCCCCCTCGGAGGGCCGCCTCTGCCGCTGACGTTTTATACACATCGATCATAATTTTATCGCAAATTGTGAAATCGCAAACAAATTCACGACGAAATTCGCGACGAAATTCATGTATTTTGTCGCGAATGTTGCCCTTATTTTTTCTCGATCTCTCTTTATTATCTCTCACTTTTTATCCCCTCTATAAAAAGTTTCTCTTTCTCTCTCTCTCTTTCTCATTCCCTTCCCTCTTTTCTCTTTATCCTCCTCTCTCCTCTTTCTCTCTCTCTCTCTCTCTCTCTCTCTCTCGATTTCTCACTTGCTCTCTATTTCTTTGTTTCTCTCTCTCTGTCTGCTTTACTCCATCCTTTTCACTTTATATCCTCTCTCTCTCTCTATCACTCTCTCTCTCTCATCTCCGTCCCTCTCGCTCTCTTGTCTCTCAGTCCTTCTCTCCATTTCTTTGTTTTTCTTTCTCCTCTCTTTTTCCGCGTGCGCTCTCTCTCCATAATTGTTGGTCATAAAGGTGGAATAAATTTTTGTACCCCAATTTATTGAATTATTTTGACAATGATTTATTCCTAATAGATCTAAATAATAAGTATACATTTTATTGAATGATAAGTTGCGAGTGTTTTGTTTTGCATGTGTATGCTACTATGCTTATCAACTAGGGACCTATACGACCTTAAAGGCAGGCTTTACTACTTCAGCCAGAAGGGATTAGACCACACAGCGAGCCAGCGAGGTCACTGTGACAGGTGGCTATCTCATTAACTCAGCTCTCATTTAACATAAGAAAAAGAGGATCATGGGGGACCACCAGGCACCGATTGGGGAAGTTTTCTATATAGAGGGAGCAAGTAGCTACAAGTAGGACAGTGTGCCTTTAAGTCATAACTGATAGTTAATGAGGATTAATGCCTCACAAAAGGGCACTAATATACTATAGCACATCGACACGGTTCTGATCCTGGGGCCTCAAAGTTACGAGGCCATTGCTTTGCCACTGAATCATGACTGTACGCATCGGGGGCTAGGGTGAGGGGGCAGCCCCCACAAATACACAAAAACAAAGGAAAAACCATGAATTATCAATAATTCACTGCATTTACCCCCGGCGATCCCCAACAGGAACAATTCCTCTGTATACGGTCAGGCATTATGGCCACACAGAGGAATTGTTGGGGACCGGGTAAAATGCAATTATTGATAATTTAGGGCATTTTCTTTTCTTTGAGAGCGAGAGAAAGAGAGAGAGAGAGAGAGAGAAAGAGAGAGAGAGAGAGGGAAAGAAAGAGAAATAAAAGGGAGAGAGATTGAGAGAGAAGGGGGTGGGGTGGTGGTGGTGGGAGAAGAAGAAAGAGAACAGGGGAGAGATTGAGGAAAAAATGGTAAAACACTCTGTGGTATATACTTTCACATGAATTAACGGTTTTTATTTACATTTTCTTCAGCTACAACAATAAGACCCAGACATGAAGTTATACGTTTGTGAGTAGGTCTATATGAGAGTAAAAAAACAAACAAGATGCCACCTTTAAAATGATGCAGGTCATTACTGATAGCTTTAGGCTTCATTATTGAAATCGCATTTTACCTAATTTTACTCGTAATGCCCGAATAAATCCATATATGCTGGCGGGAGCCCTAATTTCAATCAATCTGAAACAGTAAGACACATGCAGCCCATGCAGACAACTGATAACGCGGGGCAAAGTGAAACACGCCCGGTAAATTTTTGTTTATACTGCGTCATAGCCTATCTAAGTTATGCGCCAATAACACTCGTTTTTGACCGGAGCTGCGCGAATACGTCAGGTATGTTTACTTGTACGGAAGAAAAAAAATCCCCCAAAATCCAAAAAAAAATCCCCCCCCCAAAAAAAAAACTTTTTTCATATACCTAAAAAACGATAATTAAAGGGGCACGTTCCCGCCAGTGTAGTTATCGGAACATGCCATCTGCGTAAGAGCCGTATTATATTGGTGTCAGGCGCATACGCAGTGGGGGGGGGGGGGGGGGTTAACCCCCCTTCTTGAGTACGACAGTGGGCCTTTAATATGCATTTGGTTAAATTTTACTTTTACCAGAATAAACCTGTACATTAAATGCCCTTTTTAGCCCCTATTTCAATCTGGAAAAAATAAAGACCCAGACACTTGACATATATAATTATGTACGAAGCCCCGGAAAGGACATATAAGGTAATACAAAGTTTTGGGAAATTTTGAAAATTGGGTGGATAGTGAATCTTGACAATTTTGATATATTTGGATGCCCCTGTGGATGTATTATAAGCACTAAAAAAATTAGCCACTAAGACACTTCTGTTTTCGAGGAAAAATTGAATATAACAATTTACCGGTGCTCCCGGTAAATTTTGACAAATTTCAAATGGGGCCTATGGCCGTTCAATGGTAGCTGCGACCATGAAAATCTCAGAATATGTAGTTGTAGGATACTGGAAGCACTGGCGTAGCCTACTGATGGGGGGGGGGGGGGCAGTTGTCCCGCATAACAAAATTGAAATGTGGTTTATTTCTAAATTTTCTGGGTTAGTTTCGCACTTTTGCCCATAGTCAGAGGCGGCATTCTTGGTTGGGGGGGGGGGGGACACTGTCCCCCCATTTTTTCAGGTTCCCCTAAAGTGCCCCCTTATCCTTTGTACATGTCCTTTTCCCTTCTGATAATTTTTAATGTTAGGAATATATATATTATTATGGAAGGATACTGGAAGCACTGGCGTACTGAGGGGGGGGGGGGGCACTGTGCCTCCACTTTGTCAATTTCCCCTAAAGTGCCCCGTTATCATTTGTACATGTCCTTTTCCCTTCTGATAAGTTCATACTTTTCTTTCTCCATGCTGCACCTCTATAATTCAAGGCATCTAAGAGCGGCCCTTATAATTATAGAGCTTGCTTGCGCGTTTATAGATGTTTTAATTATAATGTTACTCATAATTACATAAAAGAACTTTTCAGTCTTTCTTCATTAGATTGCATGTTCTTAATATTCATCATGTAATTTTTCAAATGGGACCTTATAATTTTTGCTCGCTTGCTCGAAAATCGATATTCAGTCCATCACACCAAATTGCGAGTTACGTTGCTTAAAGAGAAGGTTGAGAAGTGGGAACCCAGAAAATGGGGTCGTGAGCTTTAGAACCAAATTTGTTTTCATAATGAAGTCTGTTCCATTTGCAACCTCTGTTGGAAATATTTAATCCTAAACTGGTCCACTCTTAATGTTATTAGTTAATTAAAATAGCGAATCGTAAAAAACCTACCCTGGATGTTTTCAATTTATTTTCGTCAATGGTTCGATTTCAAAAGTAAAGATAGCGCCCTCTAAGTTCAAAGTAATCACATTGTTATGATATACGGTGCATGTGCGCGCGCTGAATTCCAAATTAAAATCACCAAATATATTTGTAATAACGAATTTGCCAAGATGCCTCGTCAGGCATTGTCGCCAGCATCGAAAAGGGCATCGACTCAAGCTGCTCGTGTCAAGTATAGGAGCAAAGTAAAACGATCGTCCGGACGGATTCGACTGCAAGAGACAACTATGGAATTATGGACAAGGTTGCGGGAAGAACTGCAGATGAAGAGCAACGACGATGTCGCAAAATATCTGCTAACATTGTAAGTAGAAAAAAAAGCTAGAGTCTAGCTATTGAGTTCAATTTTTCTATGAAATTTCACGAAATTAACTAAGAATCCAATGAAAGTCTATAAGATTTGGACGTCGTCGCTATAGATCTAGACTAGACTATACCCGGGACTGTACCTAACTCCGGGAAGCTCCGACGCCGATGCGGCCCCGGTGTTGGAGCTTCTCTAGCTCTGAGTTCTACCCTGATGACTCGCTCAGCTGTACGCGAGGCGGAGTCGGGCTAACTCGCCCCACGGGACATCTCGCCCCTCGGGACATCTCGCCCCAGCCACAAAGACTGGGGCGAGATGTCCCGACATGATTCATCGATCGAGAGATACCAATGTGTAGACCCTATATGTTTGTGCTCATTGTGACTTAATAATGACATTTACAACCACAATCTGTAATGGAATTGTGTTAAATGATACTATTGAAGACAATCTATAACTTCTCTTTAGGTAAAATGACCAAAAAAAATGGCATTTCGGACAATTTACTTGCAGCTCGCAAACCGCATTGCCGCACGTACAGGGTACATTAAATGTGCGTTGTATCTACTCGGACCTCTGAAATTCGAGCAGTGTTTTTGTCAGTAAATCACAGCAAAAATATCATTTTCATAATGATATTAGCCTAATGAGCGTCAATCCCGTAATGTCATTTATTTTGGCTGGAATACAATGATAAAAGATGGGATTTATACAATCTTATAAAAATATTAATTTAATTAGAGTTTTTCATATCAAACGTGATATTTTAGACTTATAACTTTAAACTGTATTTAGTGTATACTTAGTCTTTAGCTCATGTTTATTGTGTTTTAGAAATATAAAAATGTATATATCATGTTTATGTATTCTATTATCATATCTTACTTTGTTTTATATATTTTTCTGTATTGTGTTGTAAATATGTGGTACTATCATACCCCTAACGGGGGTCGATAGAGTCAAATAAAATGTTACCTTATCAGATAAAAGATTGATTAGAAGAAAAATGTGGGGTTAACAACAAAAAAGGGCAATCAGCCTTATGAGCGTCAATCCCTTAACAAGTATACAATATATTGTTGAGAAAAGAAAAAAAGGGAAAGGGAAAGCAGAGAAAACCTGAACACCAATACAAAAGGAAGAAGAAAAAAAAGGGAAGGAGAAGTGCATTAACTGAAACGTAATGTCATTTATTTTGGCTGGAATACAATGATAAAAGATGGGATTCATACAATCTTATACAAATATTAATTTAATCAGAGTTTTTCATATCAAACGTGACATTTTAGACTTATGACTTTAAACTGTATATAATGTATACTTAGTCTTTAGCTCATGTTTATTGTGTTTTAAAAATATATCGTGTTTATGTATTTTATTATCATATCTTATACTTTGTTTGATATATTTGTCTGTATTGTGTTGTAAATATGTGGTGCTATCATACTCCTGAAGGGGCCGATAGAGTCAAATAAAATGTTACCTTATCAGATAAAACTGATTAGAAGAAAAATGTGGGGTTAACAAAAAAAGGGCAATCAGCCTCATGAGCGTCAATCCCTTAACAAGTATACAATATATTGTTGAGAAAAGAAAAAAAGGGAAAGGGAAAGCAGAGAAAAACTGAACACCAATACAAAAGAGAAGAAAAAAATAATAATTAGAGTTTTTCATATCAAACGGGATATTTTCCCACAAAACTGGCCCTTTAGAAGAAAAAAAAAGTGTTTTTCTTTTTAAAGATAAATTAATATTTATAGCCCCCCCCCCCCCCCCCCCAAGTGTATTAAAAATGTTACTTTTGCTAATTGCTATAAAAGGCCAAACCCATCCCAAATATGAGTCGACATGAACAGGCCCGCCGCGGCTGCCGGGCAGCGCTACCGAATGCATTATCAAGTGTAATCTTGTAGTTGTAGGTGAGCTATAATTTCGCTGAGGTAGAGAAAGGGTAATATTAGAATGTAAAGATACGTCAAAGATACATAGCAGCATATTCCTACCATTAAAATGTTTCCTGTGACAGAAAAATGAACTTTAAAATCGAGAAGTTATCCAGCGATCGTATAGTCGTATGCATTGGGTTTGTCCAAAATAGATTCATGTTGCGGGTCTTGTAGTTGTACTCTTGTTGCAAGCGCAAGGAAAATCATCTTTATTCTTTAGAACAGCTCTCAAAATACTCACAATTTCCATGTTTCCTATCATGACTGTGTTTATAAAAGGATAATGAATACATAAAATGACAATTTCATCTCAGATGAGGGATTTTAGATCTAGAAATCATGAGGGGAAAAAAGTGTGGCGAGCTGTCCGAAAAGGCACCCTACCTACCCTGGACAACTTGACCGTGGCGAGTTGTCCAGGGTATTGTGGCGAGATGTCCAGGGTATTGTGGCGGTTTGTCTTGGGGCGAGTTGTCTGGATACCCAATTAACACAAAAATCTACCAAGAATTCTTACATTATCCTTTTCTTGAGTAAAGATTGGTTAAAACATTATGGAAAATCAGAGACACTGTCTGTTAATCTTCGCTGGAAAGATTTACCGAATGATACAAACAAAGTTTTAACACGTACACCACTGGGGATCGCAACAACATTTTACTATTTTCCCGGTACCTGGAATCTTGTGGGATGAACCAGGACTTTGCAGATGATTTAAACTTATTTTATACACGATTTGATTGCAATGATTTTCATGATCAAAATGAATGCTTGAGTAAATCCTTGTTAAGTAAAATCACAAGTAATGTTGGCATTGTAATATCAGAGCTAGATGTGAGGAACATCTTAAAGGGATCGTTTAGCAATGTTAAATCGGAGATACACGGCCCTACATGTTATCAGTGTTTGTGATATGGTGTAATATTGAAGCCCTAAAAAAATTGCGCTTCAAAATGATCAAGAAGTGCCTCAAAAAAGTAAAAATCTTTGAGTGACCGGTTTCACCATACTCGTTTTCCCCAATAGACTGTAATGTTATGAAAACCGTCAGGCGAACGGTTTTCAAAATTTGTAATTCCAATCATAAATATCTTGATAATCAGACAGGCGATCGGCGTGTAAAAGTCATGGGGTTCCTGACTGACCTAAAGGTATATAATTATCATTGCATCATGAGCTAAATCCAGAATTTTGTTTCAGAATCTGGGACAAAGTTACCGGATCCCTTTAAGTAGTGCTGTAGCCCGGAAGGCTTACCGGGTTCTAACCCGCCGGGTTGAGCGTCTCGGGCCGGACCAATTCCGGACCGAACTTTAACCAGAATTGGGTCAACTCGGTAACACAACCCGGCAGTAAAAAAAAAGTTTTTAAATAGCTCATTGTTCGTTATCTACTTATCTTTCATCATGATAAAACCGTCAACTTAAATGTAAACATGCCACACCATGCGTACGATTGCCATAGCTAGCCCATCACAATGCAGTGTATTGCTAATGTGTGCATGCATGTGTGCCTGAAATCTGTGTGTGCATGTGTTTAGCATTGAATGTGTTTCAGAGTGGGCGGGAAGTGAAGCCAGCATAAATTAAACTTGTCAGTGACCACTGGCACAGTACTGACGAATCAGTAACATTGTGAAGTTTGTTGACCTGTGTGTAGGCAAGTGCTGAGCTGTGCATGTGAAAGTTTGCTTTATGTGACTGATCAGACCAATCAGAAACTGTCCTTGTGAGTGGGCGGAGAGTGAGGCCAGCATAAATTAAACTTGTCAGTGACCGCTGGCACACAGTACTGACAAATCATAAATTATGAAGTTTGTTGACCTGTACTGTTTAGGCAAATTCACGTATTGTGCATGCTGAGCTGTGAGATCGTCGTGTGCATGTGAAAGTTTGCTTTATTCTCCTTGCCCCCAGTTGTCTCTCTGTCTGTCTCCCATTCTCGAGCGACTGGCACATTTAACCCATCATTCTCTTCCTTCCATCTTTGATCTCTCTCTTCTTTCTCTTTTTCTATTTTTTTAATCATCTTTCGAATATTGGTAAAACCTTCCCCCCCCCCCCTTAAATCAATTTTAACTTCTTGCTTTAAAAAAAATAAAAGTACAGAATTATTTACGTAATGTAGTTTTTCTCATGTTTTCTTTTCTCTTTTAAGTTTCTTTCATTGTGTCTCTCATTCCCCAAAAAATTCATTCACATCTGATATATCTCTTTCACTATCATGTCACAAAAATTTAGAATACAAACACATTCCCTGTCAAAGATTGATGCATGCCAGACAGCTTGGGCTCAGCTGGGTGTAACATTACACCGCGGTTTCTTTGAACAGGGTTCAAAGGTTCAAAGGATCAACAAGCAGCCTTTGTCCTGCTATGCGCAAATTCCAAAATATATGCAAATATCGGTTAAGCTATATCATGTGCCTTACATGTAATTATTGTTTTTAATTGGCAGACAAACAGACCAATCATAGTAGAGCATGTTGTATGGGCACTCTGACAGGGAAATGAGCTATTTTTAGGATGCCTACATACATGTAGCTAGCCTTAATTATGCTTCATCTTTTTAGGGAGTGGATTAAGGATGATAATTTATGCTGACCTGGGACTTATGTCTGGACTCACAGACAGCATGATAAACAAAATGAAGCGATGTGCCCTCCTCCATTCAGGACAAGGTCGGTAGATCACACAAGATGTGTTTGTAGTAGCTTTCATATCGAATCTAGTCGATATTATTTCAGTCCAACTCTCACCGGGTTACCGGACCTTTCCGGGTCCCGTTAAGGAATTTGGAAATTTGCCGGTCGGGCCGGGTCCGGGTTTTGGGTTCCGAGCTACAGCACTACCTTTAAGAAGAGTAAAGGTAAACAAGGCTACTGGACCTGATGGCATCTCAAATCTGGTTCTTAAGACTTGTTATCAACAGTTAGTTCCTATTTTTACGAGATTATATCGGTTAACTTTGGATCTAGGTTGAATACCACATATGGAAAACATCTTCGATTATACCAGTTCCAAAAGGGAATAGGAAAGGCAGTAGCACAGATCTGAATTCATTTCGCCCTGTTATAGCACTCACATCTAATGTCATGAAATGTTTGGAAAGGTTTATTTTGAAACATCTATTGAGTCAAGCTGGCTCATTTATTGACCCCTTTCAATTTGCTTACAGACAGAATAGGGGAGTTGATGACGCTGTTCTTGTCCTTCTTCATGGATTATAATTATAGTCATTTAGATTTCTCCAAATCATATGTAAGATGTACCTTCATTGACTTCTCTAGTGCCTTTAATACCATAACTCCTCACCTTTTAATAAATAAACTGATAGAAATGGAGGTTGATGTTAAAATAGTGCTCTGGGTTCATAACTTTCTAACAAATAGACAACAATCTGTAAGACTTGTAAATATTAAATCTCCTACTTTGGTAACCAATACAGGAGCTCCACAAGGGTGTGTCCTTTCTCCCCTGTTATTTTCACTGTATACCAGTGATTGCACTAGTACCAGTCAATGTTGTTCATTTATAAAGTATGCTGATGACACTGCCATCACAGGTTTCATTAAGGGAGGAAATAGTGAAAATGAGTATTTTTGTCAAGTTAATCAGTTTGTTGAATGGTGCGATCGACACAACCTATATTTGAATGTTCAAAAAACCAAAGAGATTATTATAGACTTTCGACATGGTGACGTTAATCATATCCCTTTGTATATTCATGAACATGCAATCGAACACGTACATGAATATAAGTATCTTGGTACCTTGATTGATGATAAGCTACGATTTAATAAGAACACCAACGCTGTACACAGTAGAGCTAATCAACGGATGTTTTTTCGAAGCTCAACAAATTTAACGTTGACAGGACGATCTTGCATCTTTTCTATCAGTCTATCATTCAAAGTGTTCTTCTATTTAATCTCATTTGTTTTTATGGAAATCTCACACAAGCAGACAAAACTAAACTCGAACGTCCTAGGGAAATTGCTCAACGTATTATCGGCATTGAATTACCACCCCTATCAGTTTTGTTTGAAGATCGCTTATTGACTAAAATAACTTCTATTATGAAAGACCCATCACATCCACTATTTTCTTGTTTTACTTTTAACCGCTCAGGAATCCGCCTGCGTGTACCAATTACCCGTAGAGCCAGATACAGAAATTCTTTTATTCCAAATTCCATGCACATCTATAATGCACAAGTTACACGAAATTCTCAGCTTTGAGCGAAATGATAGCGATTACGATTATTTGTTAACTTTTTCTTTACCCACCCAGTAAATAAACTTGTTGGATTGGGTTGGAAAGTTTTCCACCTTATCACCTTTGTGGGTCAAAACATCCGTTGTTTAGCTCTGCTGCTGATTTTGTTGTATTTTTCTGTCATGCATTATAATCTGATTGGAAATTATGCCATCTCTCCTTCTCTATATCTCCCCTTTCCCTTTGGACCCCTACCAACTCTCCCTATATTTCTCTCTTTTATCAGTCCTTCGGGCTTGAGCTCTATTTTCTTTCTCTTTCTGCTCGTATTTCGATTGTGATGCTGCTCCTCTTTCATATTCACATCTATATTCATACCAGAATTTATTCATGATGTGATTCAGAATTGTATTTAAAATTCTTGCTATGTATAAGTCATATTACTGTCTTGTCATGTTTTGTGCTGAAAGCCGGAGGACCGTACCTGCTCATAGACTTTTTCTTATAGAGTCTTGACGCCCTTCTGGCTTTCAGCACACGATACCATGTTTTTGTCTTACGTTTTATGTATTACATGCTATACCAATGGAAAACAAATTTCTGTATTATATTATGGACAATGAAATCTTGAATCTTGAATCTTGAACTATTAACCAGTACTGGCATTGTTTTTTCTTTATGGGAATGGATAAAATCATGACTCCAATTTCGACCAATCAGATGGCTAGATTTCTAAAGAGAGGCAGATAATGAGTGATTTGATGCATAACTGAACTGGATGGATTAGTGCATTGGATCGAATTCCAGATGTTACAATTGGTAACTTGGTATTATCAAGGAGTTATTAGGCCTCATCAGCCAACACGTTGTGTGTCCGGGACTCTGGATCACTGTAGAGTTCAGTGGTCCGGCCGGACAGCTGATCCCTAAAGCTATATTCCTCAAACTGATTTTGCACAACAAACAAGTGAACTGGCGAAAATTTGTCTTGGCCATCATTTTTGCGGGGCGAGTTGGAAACCGTTCATGTCTTGTCCTCCGGAATCGGCGCGCGCGCGGTCCGTACTTACGTCAAACTCTGGCTTTAATTGCACGCGCGCCTAGCCAGCATGCATGCAGCTGATACGTACGTACGTACGCGCGCGCGTCTGATTTTTTTTGTTATCATTATTTTTTTCGTTAGCTAGCTAGCTAGACAATTAAGTATAAAAGTACATGCCTAGGAATTAGTATTTTGCGATAATGTCTAGCATTAGATCAACTCAGGTTCGATTGAGTTCAAGTCGGAAAGACTGGGAGGAGGCGAAAACCGTGTATGATGAGGAGCTAGAACGTATTGAGGAGAGATTGAGACGTCCAAATAATGCGAATCCACGGTCTTTTCGCGCGACATCGAATGATGAATTTGCTGCCCATCTGCTTGAGGTGCACCGACACTGCCGAGCCTGCCCCCGACCCGGTTGCACCTCCGTTACCTGGATCAGCAAGGTGGCGACGGCTACGCAAGCCGACACTGCTCCAAGTCCAACTCCAAGTCCAACTCCAAGTCCAACTCCAAGGTAGACCTTAGGCCAAAGGGCTTGGTGATGATACACTGTCTTGAGATGTTCTGGTAGAAACTATAGACCCTAATAATATGGGCAAGTGGAGCAACTGCATTGAAGCCCACAGTTTTAGCCAGTCTACTCGACTACCTCGAAAAGGAGGCAGGGTAGATCTAGAGTCTAGTGACTAGTGGCATCTAAAAATTATTTTTGCATCCAAAATTAAACTAAAGTCGAAAAACTAAAATTAAACATTTAAACATAAATTGATATTGAAATTAAGAAGGAAAACAAACACTTCTGCTTTCGATAAGAAAAAAGAATTTTGATAAATTTAAATTACGGTAGCGCCTACGGCTGGTACTAGCTGCGACCATGACAATATCAGAATAGGGTCTAGGCCTATGTAGACTAGTTGTGATATAATTATAATTTCCAAACGGGAATAGCCAATCGGTCAATTATACTTAGACTAATTATAGTCAAGAAACATTGTTTTATAGTTAAATAGGTCTATCTTGACCTTGAGAAGTTGAGAGGGAGCTGTACAACGTCTAAAGAGTTTATTATTACAATTTGATCACTTTAGACTCCATTTCAACCGCGACAACGATCACTGAATATTGTAGGATCCCATATGCTTCCAATATGTTAATTTGAACCAAATTCATTACCCCTTACTCTGTTGGTTTGGATGAATGTCATAGAAATACATATACATGTACATGTAGCTTCTGAAAAGGATTGCCCTTCAGGTGCCCTCATACCGTAATTGAAATATAACAAGAGAGGAAAAGTGTGGATCAAACTTCTAAGTTCTATGCCACATGTATTTGTCGTCCCATACCAATTTTTATGTGCATGTGGTTTTCGGCAAGATTAAGTCGTGAATGATTTTAAAATATCACAGTAACATCAATTATCTTCGGCTACAGTACATACATTTAATCAACCTTTGCTTATAATTGCTTCCTGACAGTTTCTTTCACAATGCAATCACTCTATCAGATCTCTGCTCTATATTAAACTGAAAATGTTTTTTTTTCTTCTCTCTTCCAGATTCCTGCACATGAAGAAGAGAGTATGTGTAGATCAAGCAACCCAAACCATGCCTTATGTATACAGCTGTAGCCATTGTGGTAGCTCTCCACTTGCCAATAAACCCATGCCACCTTTAGCAAGGATACAACCTAGTGGCCCACAGCAGATTAGACTTGTGGATCGCGTTAGTAATCCACTTTTCAGTGGTCCTAAATTAAAGACTCCTAACATCAAAGTCATCATGATTAAAAAGTCTACAGCAGGAGTTCTGAAACGAGACTCTCGTATGACTCCACAGGCTCTGAATAATCTAATGCAGCTTGGTTCAAACTTGCAGGCAGCACAGCCTCTGCATGGAAACCTTACAGGATCTTCTCAGCCCCCAGCAAGATGTGTCGTAAAGGTACCAGGCCAGGGCCTTCTGACTGGCAAAGATATTCCTGGATCAACTCAAGTGGTGAAGATGGAACCTGTTGAATCCATGGAAGACTTTGAGCAGTTGCCTAATCAAGAGTTAAGTCAGGCCAAGTGCATTGATGAAAAAGATAATACAGAGGATTACATCTATGATGATGGTAGAACAACATTGGACGATGGGAAAGATCTCGATCCTGACAAAAAGCTGTCGAGAGCGACAGATCGTCCGGTCAAAGTCTTTGTGAAAGAAGAAGTTTTGTCAGACTTGGAGCAATCAAACTCAGTGCACTCAGACTCAGTGCATTCAGATAAGGAAGAGTCATTCTTTGATCCAAGGCAGGACCAAGAATTTGAATCTGATAGCAAGCTCGAGCATTCTGAAACAGGGTGGTATGAAGAGGAGGAAGAGGAGAAGGTCAAGGAAGAGGAAGAGGACGATATGGAAGAAGAGGAGGATGATGAAGAGGATGATATGGAAGACGAGGCCGAAATAGACTATGAAGAACAAGCGCTTTTAGACCCTACTTATGACCCTTCAGCCAGTATGCCCCAACATTTGGTAAGTACATTTAGCCAAGTTTTGCTTCTGTTTTCTAACTTGGCAAGCATGTCCTAGATTTTACAGTGAGAATAATTAATGTATTTGTGGTCTTGAGAAGATGGGATAAGGGATAGTGGATCTGTGGATGTTAATTGAGGATTTTTTTTTCATCTTTGACTTCATCTATGCAAAATGAATCAGTCAGCAGATTGACTTAATTATTGAACATTAATCTACATTTGCCACACTCGACCCAGGTGAAATGCACTGTGCACTGTAACGACTGCCGGAGCTAAAGCTAAGTTAATAATTATTTGATTTGTGTAAAGTGCACTGATGTGTCTTAGGACAGGAACTGCCCAATGTAAGTGGTTCATGTTATTATTGTCATTATTAGTCCTGACGGTTAACTTGAAGACCATCAGATCACGGACATTTTTGGGGTCCCCTATTTGTTGTCTGTTGACACTACATGTAATCTCGTGTTTTCATTTATTCACACAGTCAAAGAACAGCAAGAATATACCAGGTTCCAGCAAGACTAAGACTTCCAAGTAAGTATTCCTATTTAAAGAAAAGTCAATGGGGAAACTGGTAGTTTCCCCCCATACTGTACGTCACCAACCACATGTAAAATGTTAGTGCATCGTTGTGAAAAATTTAGGGGGATGAGGTGCCGTCGGAGGTGCTTGGCTCGGATTTGTTAAACCAATTTAAAAAAAAACATTCTCACTTAAACCTACCGGGATTACTATCAAAACACGATGGCCATATTAAGATATAAAAGACATTTTTCGCTTGGATCAAATTGCACAGAAGCACCCTTCAACACTTTACATCTGAACATTGTACACTACATGTATCATCACTCCAGACTGCGACACCTCTAATGCTTGTTTATGTTTCTTTTCTATTTGCTGTAGGTGTCTTGGTGACCAGGACTGCCTTGAGAGTGATGACAGCTTTGAATATGGAGAAGATAGCGATGAAGATTTTGAGGATGAACCTGCTACTAAAAGAAAAAAGCACCAGCGTAAAAATCGCCAGCAAGTCTTTAAGTTCCCAGAAGCATGCCCAATCTGCTCTGAGGCCTGGAAAGATAAACTGGAAGTTATGCGCCATTTACAAAAACACATCCCGATTGATAAGGGTCCAGAAGCAATCAAGGATGCCGTCCAATCAATTAAAAGCAAATTTGAAAAGGGGTACACTTCTGAGATGGGATGGTGTGGGGAGTGCAAAAAACTCCTCTTGCGCTGTAGAGAACACTGTAACAGACTCCACAACAAGAATTGTGATGTACTGTGTCAGCAGTGCGGTAAAATGTTCAAAAGTTCGTATATCAAATACCATGAGATCTCACACCTAGATATCAAGGAAAGCGATTACGTCCAATGTCCACAGTGCCCCTCAAGGTTTAAGCACCAGGAACACCTCAAGGGTCACATTTCTAATGTCCATAAAACTAGGAGTGCGCAGTGCTCGACCTGTGGCAAGGTCTTGAAAAGTCGGGAACATCTCAAGCGACATTTAGTAATCCACAGTGGATTGAAGCCTTATACATGCTCGCTGTGCGACAGGTCCTTCACGCAGAGTAGCAATCTCAAGATACATATGCGGCAGCATACAGGAGATAAGCCATACGTTTGTGAGTTGTGTGAGATGGCGTTTACCAATAAGGTCAGCTTAAAGAACCACAAAAAGAAACTGCACGGGATTGACTGGTGGAAAGAGAGAGAATCATTGGAAAAGGAAGATCCAGAGAGAAATAAAAGTGATGGCGCTGAATAAAGCAAACTAATGATCAGATTTGTTGATATATATGCCTAAGGAAAAAGCCCGACAAACAATACTGCAAAAAGACGCACCTCAGCTTTAATTATCAAAGGATGAATGCTAATGTTGGTCGAAAGTTATACATGTTAATCTATGTCACTGTGAAATAACTGTTAGAGCAGGGTTGCATCCTATCTCTTTCACGAGCTGTCCGTATTGAAATGTTAAGGTTTGTGTGCATCTAGGCTCCCTGTTATAATTTGAAAATCGGGGGAATGGAGTTCAAGTTTAGGGGCCCATGTGTTCGGGTCTTTGGGATGCCTGTTTTTTAAATATATTCATACAATCTGTGTTTGGAGTTAGGGTGTAGTTTGAGGGAAAACTGATGAAATGATTGGAATCCTGATGTGTTACTCTTTTCAGTTATATGTATGTTTGGTAAGTTGGTAAGCTGGAATTTTGCCTGGAAACTTCCTCTTGTCAAAATTCCCTTTTCTCTGAATCTTTATAAAATAATGTGTAAAAAATGTACTTTTTATACATTGATTATATTTATCATGCTACCACCAATGAAATGAGAATAATTATGAGAATAAATATATGCTCTTAATGGGAGGGGTTCCATGTTGTTATACTGTCTTCAAAAGTATTAGCTTGGAATATTTCATCTATAAAGCTGTTGCAGTTTCCTTCAACAAGATGATGTTGCATGGATGAAATGATGTTTATTTTACAAAGTGAAGGGTTACCCGTATTCTATGAAGTAAAGAGTTTTCAGACTAGTATCATATGTACTTTTTATTCATTGATTCAGGGCTCTCACTTAACTTTTTTTTCTTGGTTGCCAGTCGGGCGTCCTATGCAGCGTTTAAGTTGCCAAATGGCAGTTTAGGTGTTCACAGTGAATAGGTTTAAAGAGATTTTTTGAATACGTTAATCTTCAAGGTTGAGTGTAAATATTGCGATGCTGAAGAGAGCTGTTTACAACACTGCTGTCTGCAATTGATATAGATAAAGACATATTACAAAAGATACAAAGCAAATAATCTCTAACAAAAAGTGACCTACTAGTGGCATGTACATTGTCAGCTGGTCATCGTGTTCGGTGACAAAGTAGGATTCAATAGGGACTTTTAGATTGAGTGGACGAGAACACGACGAACGCCGACTGATCAAGCGTGTCAACGTACTCAACTGCCCATGTTGACTACAATTAGAAATCTTTTAGATTGCACTTGACGATATACATGCATGCAGGAAGTAACACTATGAACACGACGGACAAAGAAAGAGGACAAAATATACAGTTCCTCATTCTACCCTCAATAATTGCTGTGGTAGACAAAAGAACATCCCTACACTGCTATTATCATGTAAAAATGTGTAGAACAGGTGCATATGCATGTGACACCTGTTCTACACATTTTTACATAATAGCAGGGAAGGGATGTTCCTTTGTCTACCTGAGGAACTGTTTATTTTGTCCTCTTTCTTTGTCCGTCATATTCATAGTGTAAGCAAGGTTGACGCATTCTCGATCGCCGACTGAGACGACGTGACGCATGCTCAGTGCATTAAAATGACGTCACACGTTGCAGTCAAAGCTGTCGACGTGCAAATCTAATAGTCCCTATTGTAAGCACGCTCTGAAGCCTGTGAGTCATTTCTTGTTCTTCAAGCCAAAGTATTTTGTGGATGTGTCGTGGCATTTGTGAAGTAATACTATTTTTTAAGTGTTGGTTAATATTGCTGGGACTTTTAGGTATATCTGTGAAGCGCTTAGAGACATACAAGCGGAATATTATTAAAGGCACCTGGGCAACCTCTAATTTTGAGCCCTGTGATTATATTGATCATGCTACTAACAATGAAATAATGAGAAAAATATACTGTTCACTATATTTGCTTTATAGTATACCAATCACCAACTGATTTGAGGGGTTCCATGTCACTATACTATCTTCAAAAATGTGAGCTTAGATTATTACATCTATAAAGCTGTAGCAGTTTAAGTACCGGTTCACTCTCAAAAAACATAAAATGACTTGTTGAGTAGACTCGTCGATGCATGCCTATGTGCTCGCAAAGGAACCCAAGTTTTTGTTGACATTCTAAGCTTAACTATTTTCCAGGTGACTGGTAAGCTTTAAGCAATTTTCTGATTAGTTTCAGTTTTATATGACAAATTATACATGATGTACAGTATTTATACAAGTTATACATGGAGATCCTCAAATTATTATTCATTTGCAATTCTTGCCATAAGATTTAGCAACATACATGTACCGGTAATGATCCATTATTTTTATCATCAAAGATTGCTTAGGATTTAGGTTTAACCCTATCTTAACTGGGCTATTTCAGACCAGGTTTTTACTGGGGGGGGGGGTCAATTTGACCCCCCCCCCCTAAGATCTCGGCCGTTTCACCGCCGATCGCCGCGAAAATTTGCATGCATGTCAAGTGAAGTGTATAGAATACTATGGTAATTTCAAATTTTTGAAAAATTTCCTCATTTGCATATTTATGGTAATTTATGCAAATAAGGTCATGAAATTCACATTTCTGCGCATAAATCATAGATTATTCATATTTAAGTATTCTTTTTCACTACATATATTTAATAGACCATTTGGAATAATAGTACAACACAAAAAATTGGAAGAGCCAGGTTATTCCTTATGTTATCTCTTGTTTTTATAATTTCTTATGTATTTCATTGTTTTTTTAACTTATGTATTTTATTGTTTTTTTTGTTTTATTTCATTTATAACTACAATTCAACTATTTTGACCCCAAAACAAACATCTAAACTTTAAACAAGACTGAATAACCAATGTTTTATCTATTTTTAGGAAAAATGACTTTTACATATGTTTTGTACACAAATCACGAAAATGCAAAGACAAAAGGTCATGTGACCTTGTAACCGTAGGTCCGATTTTCGAAAAAATTGTTTTAAAAGATGCGTAAGACTCGAAAGTAAAAAGTCATGAAAGGAAAATTTTATATCTGCCGCGGTTTCGGAGCAGTCGCGAAATTTCTACAGGGGGGGGTCAAATTGACCCCCCCCCAGTTAAGATAGGGTTAACCCCATAACATTGAACATGCAAAGTATACCTAGGCTGAATCAGTATGAAGTATTATCCATAGCAGGCAGCTCTATCATGTGCAAAATGTGATTGAAAATGATGTTCATTGTTTTACAAATGTATTTTTACTTGTAAACATAGTTATAAAAGGAAGATAAATGCAATCATAGTAAACGTTGTCATTTTGTCTTACAATGTGAACTGTTTGTATAAAACCGGGCGTAGGTCACTTTATCCTGCGACCATGGCTCTTTAATTTCCAACGCTAGATGAATATTGAGCTTCAATCCTGTACCAATCACTATGACAAAATTGTTTAAAAATCTTTACTAGATTGAATTCTGGCTACATGACATTATGAATCATTTATGTACAGACGATACATTTTATGATACACAGGTGCAAGTATTCTTTTCCAGAGGGCCAAAAAAATCACAAGGCCGAACACCAATTACTCCATTCTACACAAGACTGCATCAGCCCCTTCACATCTCGGTCATACAGCATTATCATTGCAGTGCCCACATCATCATAACCACAAGCATCATCACATATTTTTGATATGATAATTAATTGAGGTTAGGACATTATTTATAGGCAGCATGGCCTATTGAGGCCCCCAAAACGAAATCCCCAGAATAAAATCAGCATTTTTAAAGTGAATCAGAAGAATTATTTATTATTATTTGTACCAAGATCGATAACTTGAACTTGAAAGTGAATATTGACTAGGAATTATCAGAAAAACTATTTACTATTATTTTTACTTTCATGAAATGGTAACAAATAACAAAAATTGATTTATTAATTCTCATATTAAGTTGTGAAAACATAATCCAATCCAATCTAAAATGACCTTGACTTTGTGACCTGGAATTTGTGATAGGCCTACTTGATAACCCTTGGGTAGAAGTTTTATGTGATTTGAACAAACAAATTATGCTAAAATTAAAACTCTTGATGATGCCACAACAAAGTCCAAGTTTACAGACCTGAAATGCCATTAGACCTTGACTTTGTTACCTAAAAGGCCAATCACATGATTGGTGATACTTGATAACCCTTATGTTCATTAAGTTTCATGGACTAGAAATATATTCTTTCAAAATTATGATAACAATTTGAAATCTTAACCTGTGGTCATGTTTTTTTATGTTGACGCCACAACATAGTCTAATACTGCTAATTTCAAACTGGCTTCTATCGGAGTCACACCGATGAAAATACCGATTGAATTTTCCTTATGTAAACAAAGGTGAAACCGCTGTTTTCTCCCTGTCGTTTTCTCCCTGTCGTTTTCTAACTGCCGGTGAAATTCACTCGCTCTTGCCGGAAGTGAAGAATTATTGCGTAATTATTCAGCCCACGCTCCATCTAGCTAGCATGCAGCATGTTCAACCATAAGTCAACAAACACAGCTGGTTACGATAAAGCGCGCGTATACTGCGACCTTTGACCATTTTAATCGCTGTTTTAATCGCCTTTTTCTCCTCTGTTGCTTTCATACTGGCCGTTTCATATCGGATGCGTCTGGATGCATCCGATGAAAATCTGCATGCATCCGATGAAAATCTGCTAGTGCAGTTAGAAAAGGGTATAAGTTGGTTGACCTGAAATGACCCTTGACTTGAGAATATATAAGTACTTATACTTTCAAAATTACATTAAAAATTCAAAAACTTAACCTTAGGCCTTTGAAAGAAAGATGTTGTATTGCCCTTAAGATGCGAGAACCTGGGTCAGTCGGTCAGATTTAAAAAAAAATCCCCTCAAAACAGCGGCCGTAGCTCAAATGACTCAAAACCGGGAACGTCGCCCCAAATTTGCTGGTGGTGCAGTGCATGGTATATACACGTACACGAGGCCGGGTTCAACTTGTTTAAGCTAGCTGGATTCTGAAACTATAGGGCAGAAGACGAGTGAGAATTTGGGAATAGTTTGATGATTTCATGCATTTACGGTATATTAAACAAACAAAATACATATTTTTTTCATTAATTAAAGGGGCATGTTCCCCGTATTCCAGAGGGCGTTCAAAATACGTACCCGCTGGCGGACGGTGCTAGCTGCCTATTGACATCAACAGAATACAGCTCTTACGCAGATGGCATGTTCCGAATGCCCGGACAATGCCGATTATCGCATACATGTGCCGAAGTAATACCAATCGCAGTTCGGCTCTATAAGATTCGGCTGCTGTTTCCGCCCACTTTCGTGACGTCGCGATCGGCAGCAATCAGCTGGCTTGGCGAAGGCAGGCCAGGCCGCACGTACTTTGATTGACAGCTGTATGCAAATTAGAAGTCGACCTTCGGAACCAAGATGGCAATGACTAGAGCAGCGATAACTACACTGGCGGGAACATGCCCCTTTAAAGTAATTTGTTAAAATTAAAAAGCAGACCATAGATTTTAAAATTTTGGGTCGGTCGCAAAGGGCAATACAACAAGTGTTTTTGTTACGCTTTCGGGCTTAGGTTAAGATTTTGATGTTGACGCCGTCGCCACCGCCTCCTTTTGGGTTTCGAGACAAAAAGGGGACAGAAGGGTTGTGCCCCCTCCGCCTCTTAAAAAATCCACATTGCCATTGGTTAACTTCCACACTAAGTTAATCTCCTATAAAACCAGGCATTAAAGTTAGTCTTTTTAAATTAGAATGTACATGTACATAGCAAAATTCAAGGTACGGGATTCCATTATACAAAAATTGATGCGGGGATAAATGCTGTTTAGACTTTAGTGTTAAAGGTAAAGACCAGTATTGGAAACGCCCCCATTTCAAAAAATGAAATGGAAGCCAAGAATATGTCTTGACTAATACGTGAGGATAACATTTTTGCCGGGAAACCGCCTACTAATTGATATATTTGGTAAACTATTATATCTATTTGGACCTGATAGATATAGCGACGGTTATAAAATTACCGGTCTGCCTCCCTCTCGTGGCCGCTAAATGCGTAGATAATTCAGTACACATGTTTAAGCTGTGAGGTACAGTCGTTCGCTTTCATCAGCTGTTCATCGTCGTTGCTCGCGCTCTGGTTCTACTTTTGCCATAATTATACTTTCTCGATTTATCTAGGGAGTGATATTTTAACGTTTTGAACGACTGGCTTTTCTAATACTTTTAGATATAAACATGAAACCGGGACGGAGGCCTGCTTCCCCAGCGACGAGGAAGGCTCGCGCGATAGCATCACAAGCTAAGTATCTGAGGAACAGTATGTCACCGGAGGGCGGCCCCGGGTGGCGTTCTTTCAAGGTCCGGACTGAGACGTTCAACAAGTGGCGCACGGCACAACAAGAGATGAAGATGACCCACAATGACTTTGCACTTCATCTTCTTCAAACGTGAGAATATTATGAATCCTTGTCAGAATTCAGTTCCCCCTTCGTGACGTTTCCTTACATTATTAGCGAAAGAAGACGATTCGTTAATCCTTGTCTGAATTTAGTTTCCCCAAAAATGTTAAAACCTCTGATTTCTTTTGCTGATATTTTAGGAAGGTGAAACTTCGAGAAAATACAAGTAGTCTAGACCTGATATAGATCTAGTCTAGTTGTATCTTTTGAAGTCGTCACAGCGGATTTAAAAGTCACAGTTCTTAGGGGAAACAAATTTGCCGGCCGACTTCAAACATCTGCATTGATATAGGCTACTACTAGACTAGTACACGATGATCGAGCAAGAATACCGACACAGCTGACGCTGCTGACACGGCAGCATATCTATGCGCATCTTTCTCGCTCCCTCGACGAGACGACTCCACCCAACAACCCTCCTCTATCTTTTTCCCACCCCTCCTCTCTCAGGCTCTTACCCCCCTCTCTCTCCCAGACTCTTACCCCCCCCCCCCCCCCCCCCCCGCCCCCCTCTCTCCCCTTCTCTTTCATCCCAAGTTTCTTTTGTTTCCTTTTTCTCTTTTTTCTTTTTTTTCCTTTTCTTCTTTCTTTCTTTTCTTCTCTTTCCTTTTTTTCCTTTTTCCCTTTTCTTTTTTTCTTTTCTTTCCCTCTTGTTTTTTCCCTCCCCCTTTTCTCATTTTTCCTGACGGCAGCGCAATTTTACCGACAATATCCTGACAGGTGGGGGGGGGGGGGGGGTGTCGCACCCCAACCCCCCCCCCCCCTTTAGCGACGCCCCTGAAACAAGGTAAAAGCTTTTACTAGAGTCTTGAATGTAAAAAAAACAATGTGGCATATTATTATTATCGCCAAACAAAATCTGGTACATTACTATGAAACACCAATAATTAAGGAACACGCAATTCTACAGAGTTTAGTTTAGCAAACGAATAGATGTACATACTTTTTAGCATGTTAAGATAATAATTGTTTTAAAAATAAATTGAGATTAAACTAAATGCTTTAGTATTAATATAGATTTGAGCCAGATTTTCAGCATAAATGGAAATGCCCGTTTCAGCTCTTAACTCAATCTGATTATCTGAAACATTAAGACCCAGGCAACTTCCTTAGGCATGTGACATATGACTAGTAAAGAGTAAAATATCACCTTCCAAATGGTGGCAATCATTATTCAGTTGAAATGTCATACAATAGTTTTAAAAGCCTCCAAAGTATAAAACAAATTTTGTCCAATTATTTTCTGTATGGTGCGTATAAGTTCAGTTCAGTTCAGTTCATTTTATTCAAAACCACACAAAGCATGATATAATCTGTTACATTTAAAAAAGAGACTGGTAATACTAATAGTACATCAATCAACATATTCTAACTTGATTACATCATGTATATGCTGGTTTCAGCTCTAAATTCAAACTGACACAATGCACAGTAAGACCCAAACAACTTGCTTCGGCATGTGACATATATGAGAGTAAAGAGTATAATCTCATCTTTCCAATGATGGCAAATATCATTTGGTTAAAATGTCCATTCTCTTATTTCCTAACGTTACCGTCAGCCGACACTTGCAAATTTTGCTTTTCCTTTTCGATTGTACGATTTAGAGACACTATAGGCCTCATTTGTTGGTGGCTAGTCTCCTTCTTATTGGTCGCCAGTTCAATGATATGAGCGTACGTACGTACACTTTTCGCATAGACTCTATGCATTAAATTTGCATGCTGCATGCACGTACCCGGCCGCGTATTTAACCGAACAACAACATGGAGAAAGAAGAAAATACCGGCCTTAGTTGGGCTCTTGAATTAACTGCTGGCAAAAAGAAAATGGGGAGACCTGCGCTGCTGTCAAGCAGTGTCAAAAAGGAAAGAAGATCACAGAGGATGAAGGCCTACCGAGCTCGGCATAAAGCTCTTTGGTTGGATTGGGATGTACATGAGCGATGGTTCGCGCTCGCCAAGCAATTGGACATTCCCACCCGTGATTTGGCTATGATGCTACTTGATGCCTATGCGGCGGATGGTTCAAATCTCGTAGGCCTTGGGTCCGCGTCCGATTCAGAGTGAGTTATTGAGTGATTTCAAATTAACGTAGGCCCTAGACTCTAGTATGAATGCGATTCTATAACTGGGCGCAAGGTTTTCTTGCCCCTACCATGCCTACGGAGATCTAAAAACAATAATTATCGGCAAGGTTTTCTTGTCCCTCCGGAGATCTTAAAACAAAATTTTGTGCAAGGTTTTGTTGCCCCTCCGGAGATCCAAAAACAATTATTATCGGCAAGGTTTTGTTGCCCCTACCATGCCTACGGCTACGGAGATCTAAAAACAATAATTATCGGCAAAGTTTTGTTGCCCCTACCATTCCTACGGCTACGGAGATCTAAAAACAATAATTATCGGCAAGGCTTAGCTTTGTTGCCCCTACGGAGATCTAAAAACAACAATTATCGGCAAGGTTTTGTTGACTCGCCGGAGATCTAAAAACAATAATTATCGGCAAGGTTTTCTACTTCTACTTCTATTCTACTAGATCTACTTGTCAAAGCCTGTTCAGCATCTAGACAAGGGTGATCTTCTTCCGACGGTGGACGGCTTGTGTGAATTTGTGCCGAAATATATACATGTTTATGATTCAAGTAAAATGATAAAAATCATAAAAATCATAAAAATACTGATGATGCTGTGACTATTCGCAGCTGATGGCTTCCTTGAACTGCTTCAATGTGGGCAGCTCAATGATATTTGTAGGAAGCTCATCCCAGTCTTTCATGGTGCGAGGAAAGAAGCTGTATTTGTAAGAATCGGAGGATGTACCAAGTCTGGTGAAACGAAGATGATGTTGACTCCTTGTAGCTCTGTCTTTCTGTGAGATGTAATCTGGAAGAGGGATGGCTATCTGGTGGTGGAGGATCTTGTACATCATGGCTAGACGTGATTCCAGTCGTCGCTCTTGTAGAGTTGGGAGTCCGATGTTCAATCGCATAGCCGTGACGCTGTCTTCCCGGCTGTGATTCCCTGTGATGAAGCGTATCCCCCTCCTCTGAACTTTCTCAAGGCTATCTATCAGATTTTGCCGATATGGATCCCATATAGCTGCCCCATATTCTAGTTGAGATCTGACCAGTGTTGTGTATGCCTGTTTCTTGATGGCAGATGAGCATAGGCTGAGGTTTCTTCGAATGAATCCAAGTGTTCTGTTGGCTTTGGTTGCGACTGCCTTGATGTGATGTTTCCAGCTAAGTTTTTCATGGATTTCCATCCCCAAGTAAGACTGGCTGGAAACAGCGGCGAGCACCTCATCTCCCATGGTGTAGTCAAGGATGATGGGTTTCTGCTTGCGATGAATTCTCATGCTGTAGCACTTCTTCGCATTGAATAGCATCTGCCACTTTCCAGTCCATTTGTGCAGCTTTTGAAGGTCTTTCTGTAGATCCTGGGCATCCTCATCTTTGTCGATCTTTCTGAACAGGAGGCAATCATCGGCAAAGAGCTTGATGGTTGAGCTAATGTCCTCTCCAATATCATTGATGTAAAGTAGGAACATCAGTGGCCCTAAAACTGTCCCCTGCGGCACAGTTGTTGCCCCTACGGAGATCTAAAAACAATAGTTATCGGCAAGGTTTCGTTGCCCCTACAGAGTCGGAGATCTAAAAACAATAATTTTCGGCAAGGTTTTGTTGCCCCTACGGAGATCTAAAAAAATTCAATTATCGGCAAGGTTTTGTTGCCCCTACGGAGATCTAAAAACAATAATTATCGGCAAGGTTTTGTTGCCCCGACGGAGATCTAAAAACAATAATTATCGGCAAGGTTTCGTTGCCCCTCTGGGGATCTAAAAACAATAATTATCGTCAAGGTTTTGGTGCCCCTCCGGAGATCTAAAAACAATAATTATCGGCAAGGTTTTGTTGCCCCTACGGAGATCTAAAAACAATAATTATCGGCAAGGTTTTGTTGCCCCGACGGAGATCTAAAAACAATAATTATCGGCAAGGTTTTGTTGCTCCTACGGAGATCTAAAAACAATAATTATCGGCAAGGTTTTGTTGCTCCTACGGAGATCTAAAAACAATAAATGTCGGCAAGGTTTTGTTGCCCCTACGGAGATCTAAAAACAATATTTGTCGGCAAGACTTTGTTGCCCCTAGGGAGATCTAAAAACAATAGTTATCGGCAAGGTTTCGTTGCCCCTACGGAGTCGGAGATCTAACAACAATAATTTTCGGCAAGGTTTTGTTGCCCCTACGGAGATCTAAAAAAATTCAATTATCGGCAAGGTTTTGTTGCCCCTACGGAGATCTAAAAACAATAATTATCGGCAAGGTTTTGTTGCCCCGACGGAGATCTAAAAACAATAATTATCGGCAAGGTTTCGTTGCCCCTCTGGGGATCTAAAAACAATAATTATCGTCAAGGTTTTGGTGCCCCTCCGGAGATCTAAAAACAATAATTATCGGCAAGGTTTTGTTGCCCCTACGGAGATCTAAAAACAATAATTATCGGCAAGGTTTTGTTGCCCCGACGGAGATCTAAAAACAATAATTATCGGCAAGGTTTTGTTGCTCCTACGGAGATCTAAAAACAATAATTATCGGCAAGGTTTTGTTGCTCCTACGGAGATCTAAAAACAATAAATGTCGGCAAGGTTTTGTTGCCCCTACGGAGATCTAAAAACAATATTTGTCGGCAAGACTTTGTTGCCCCTAGGGAGATCTAAAAACAATAATTATCAGCAAGGTTTTGTTGCCCCTCCGGAGATCTAAAAACAATAATTATCGGCAAGGTTTTGTTGCCCCTCCGGAGATCTAAAAACAACAATTATCGGCAAGGTTTTGTTGCCCCTACGGAGATCTTAAAACATTATGTCTTTATCGAAATAACTGAATGCTTGAGAATTTACACACTTTTGTGTTAAACGAAACCGCCCTTATACTTTTAACGGTTAAACGTTTAGCACAAAAACCTTAATGACTTACGCTTACCGCCTACTATTTGATCAATTAGTTTATCTATTGGAACGTGAGAGATAAAAACGCACATGTCGCACACATGTGCGTAGTCCCATATACCTCTTTCTGTGTACAGTGCTTGTAACTTTATGAAGACTGGGCCAAATTTCTTATCATTTTGATGATTCCAGAACCTTAAGTTGCAGTACATCTATGCTACAGACCTGCCAACTAGTACGATTTAGTCGTATTTCGTACGATCTTTAGAAGCAAATACGACAGTACGATTTTCCTCAATAAAATCGATTTTCAAAACAAAAAAAACTGCAAAATGCACATTCTGTCCTGTAAAGTATCCTACAAGCATCTCACCCAGGCAATTTGGGGATGTTCATTGGATGAAATCATGCATATTCAACCAATGATCCATTGAAAAATTTCTTCCTGTATGTAGGAACGGTAAGAGGCATTGATCCGCGTAACAGTCCGTGTTTATTGTTAAGAATACAACTTTTGTTAGTAAAATACAACTTTTGGGATTGAAGAATACAGTTTTTAAACTCCAGAGGTTGGCAGGTCTGAATTGCTAGATGATCAACTTTTTCTGATCGATTTCACAACGTTTCTTTCACAATGCAATCGCATGACCATAACTGGTCTTTATCTTTAAAAGAGGTAAAATTAAAGATAAAGGTGAGTTCTGATGAAAAAAAATCACATGAAAATTACACTGAATGTTCAAGATTACAAATAAATGTCATTTGCCAAACAATTTTGGTAGAAAATTTATACTGGCTGAGTAATGAGCATAGAAAGATTAGGAAGTCAAGGTTAGTAGCCCTGTCACCATTTGTGTAGTCCCATATATCTTTCTGTGTACAGTGCTTGTTACTTTACCAAGACTTGGCCAAATTTATTATGATTTTGATAACTCCAGAACTTTGCAGTAGGCCTACACACACCAATACATGATCAACTTTTTCTGATCCATTCCACACCTTTTCTTTCACAATGCAATCGGATGACCAGAACTCACCTTTATCTCTAACGTTACCATCTTTTTTTTAAACCTGTTTTTTGCCAATATAGTTTATTTGTTTATTTGTTTTTTTTCCAACATGAATGTAATACAATTGAACAATTTTATAACATGTAGAGTGTATACAAGAAACAGGGAAAACGATACACGGGGGCTTTAGGCGAATTAGCACCCGAAAGTCATTAAAGAGCCCAGCATTTTTCGCATAGATCTAGAGTTCAATGCAAAACAAATTAAAAGGTGTTATTTTCATGCAAGCAAGCTTGAAAAGCAGCCCTCGAAATCATTAAATTATTTTTTCCCTGAAAAGAAAGACTTATAAGGGACAAGTTCATATAATGCATTTAAGTGAAGAAAAAAAAGAGAGAAGGAGACCTTAAGAAAGCTTAGCTTTATAGAGGCCAGGGCGGAGAAGACTTGTAAGGAAGGTCATGCCATGACATGCTTGTAATGCTTGTGATATGCCTCTGTGCCTTAAGTTTGAGGGGAGAGTGTGATAAAAGTTCTTTATACATTTGTGATTCAAAGGAGTGTGATGATTTGTTATTTCCTTAAAAACTTCTCTATATGAACATACTGGTGCTTACGAAAGCTAAAAGATGAGAAGGTTTAGGTACATGAAGTAGTGAAGGGATGACGACAACGGGTTGTTAATAGCTGAACGTGATTGGTGAAACAGTGTAACTAGAGCTAGTTTTGATTACTGGCTATCAACAGTGGTTGGAAATTCTTCAAGCCGTTGAGCGTGGTCGGAATGGAGCATATATGTAGCAAGGGAGTAAAATAAAGGATAAAAGAAGGCACCTATAAGGATATTAGGGCTTCCTGCTTCCAATGTGTATAGCCAGCGCTCAGCTCAACATCATTCACTGTGCTTGCGAAGGAAGGAAGGTTTTACTCCAAGGACCTGTCATACACACAAAGAGTAGTGAAATAGTTTGTTATAATGGGAATGATTAACAACGTTTTTCTTTGGCTTAGGGGCACAAGATTTCGCTCATAACAGCCGAAATCTCATTATAGCCGAGCTTGTTATGAGACATTCATGCTGCCATAGAAGAAGTACATATAGATGTACATGTATCTCCTGAAAAAGATTGCCCTTCAGGAATTAGAACAAGAGAGAATGGACAAGTTTGGATCAAACTTCCATGCCACATGAGTTTGTCGTCCTATACCCATTTCTGTGTGCATGTGGTTTTCAGCAAGACTGAGTCATTAATGATTCTAAAATATCACAGCAACACCGATATTCTTGTGTGTTACAGTACATAATCAACCTTTGCTCATTGCCTCCTGAAAGTTTCTTTCACAATGCAATCACTCTATCCGATCTCTGCTCTATCTTAATCTTAAACTGATTTTTTTTTTTTTTTTTTTTTATCTCTTTCAGATTCCTGCCAATGAAGAAGAGTGTGTGTGTAGATCAATCAACTCAAACTATGCCTGATGTATACAGCTGTAGTCATTGTGGAAGCTTTCCACCTACCAAACCCATGTCACCTTTAACAAGGCCACAACCTAGTGGCCCACAGCAGATTAGACCTAGTATGACTCCACAGGCATTTAACAGTCTAATGCTGATTGGTTCAAACTTGCAGGCAGCACAGCCTCTGCATGGAAACCTTACAGGATCTTCTCAGCTCCCAGCAAGATATGTCATACAAGATATTCCCGGATCAACTCAAGTGGTGAAGATGGAACCTGTTGAATCCATGGAAGACTTTGAGCAGTTGCCTAATCAAGAGTTCAGTCAGGCCAAGTGCGTCGATGAAAAAGATAATACAGAGGATTACATCTATGATGATGGTAGAACGACATTGGACGATGGGAAAGAACTCGATCCTGACAAAAAGCTGTCGAGAGCAACAGATCGTCCGGTCAAAGTTTTTGTGAAAGAAGAAGTTATGTCAGACCTGGAGCAATCAAACTCCGTGCATTCAGATGAAGAGTCATTCTTTGATCCAAGGCAGGACCAAGAATTTGGATCTGATAGCAAGCTTGAGCATTCTGAAACAGGGTGGTATGAAGAGGAGGAAGAGGAGAAGGACAAGGAAGAAGAAGAGGACAATATGGAAGACGAGGAGGAGGATGAAGAGGATGATATGGAAGACGATGCAGAAATAGACTATGAAGAACAAGAGCTTTTAGACCCTACTTATGACCCTTCAGCCAGTATGCCCCAACATTCGGTGAGTACTATACCGGGGGTACTATAAATATTATGTGAAAAACCCCATGTCTTCCAACATTTAGCCAAGTGTTGCTTCTGTTTACTTACTGGCAAGCCTGTCCTAGATTTTACAGTGGGAATAATAATGTATTTGTGGTCTTGAGAAGGAGGGATAATGGATGTTAATTTCAAGGACTTTTTTTTTAACAGAGATATTACTCCTTCAGACATTAATCTACATTTGCCACACTCAACCCAGGTGAGGTAAATGGGTACCTACTACCTGGTAGGATTATTCCTTGAAATGCAATGATAATAACTAGAAATTTAATTCGTCATGGGGACGAATTAGGTGGTCTGTTTTCAATTTTATGATCATTAAAAAGTCAACAACAACAAAAAATGAAAAAAAAAATTGTTGGAGACTCCCGGACTCGAACCAGGGACCTCGAGGTCGGAAGTCAAGTGCGTTACCGATATACCAAAACATTTCCCATAGCGATTACACGTAAACGGAAAATGGAATTCTCAAATCCCACATTGTAAGTGAAATATGAGCATGATCTTGGCATCTGATCGAAAAATAAAGGGCACACTTATGATAGCTTATTGTCTCAGCTACAACATATTCAAAGCTCAGCGTAAACAAAGATAAAACGACGGAGATATTGCTCGCGAAAGATGAGAATGTAGAATCCAGTTTTGAGAAAAGGTCATGTCCCATAGAGAATACACGCAAAATGTGAAAAATTGACATGCCTCCTTTAATCGCAAAAATACGCCATGATGCCGTTGTCAAAATGAAATATTGTGGTTACTGCATTTGTAGAGAATATTCTCAGGTAGAACATATCAAAATTTGAAAGAAATTAATCAATATTTACAGAGATACAATCAATTTTACAAAAATATGCTGACGTCATAATATGCAAATTGAAATTTTGAGTTCGGAGGCCATTATGATGACGTCATGAGTTAATTGAGGGTCAAATGACACATGAAATCATATCTCCAACTCATGCTTTTTCCAACCATGATATAAAAGTTGGGGTCAATTGACTATCTGAAGGGCTATTTTGATTTTTAAAATGGGATGTTTTTGATCAAATTTGCATTATATTGCCCATAGCAGTACGCGCGGATTTTGAACTTTGACGCGCGCTCACGGCCTTATGAAAGGTCAAGAGTGACTGAAATTAATGTAAATTGTCATTTACGGTAAGAGGAATCTAAATCATGTAAAAAAATGAATTTGACCTTTTACGCGCGTTGTGAGCGCGCGCAACGCGCGCGTTGACACGTACGGACGGAAAATTTTGAAATGCTTAAAATGACCCGATTCGTACTCTCCTTTAATAGTTAAGTCATTTTGAGCATTTTTAAATTTTGACGCGCGCATCGTGACCTTTATGTGACCTTTGATGACATGACCTGTTGACCCTTGACCTGAAATATATGTGATATGAATATGAATGACCTTTGCGTATGCATCATGAAGATATGATGGATAACGTGATTTCACAAAATGGCGCCTGGATGACGTCACGATGACCTTGAAAATGTTCCTGTCACGTCTCATGACAATGACTCATGACTGTGTCAAAATTGAAAGAAATTAACACAACTGATCTTGAGTTAACCGATAAACAAAAAACGGGAAGAAATAAAAATAAATAATAATAATAATAATAAATAAAGAAAGAAAATTCTGACGAAAACAATAGGTGATCTGTTTTCAACAGACCACCTAATTAGGGTAATAATTATGTAGTTTATGTAAAGTGCACTGATATGACTTGGGACAGGAATTGCGCAATATGAGGCCTAAACAAAAAAGATGTTGTATTGCCCTTTAGGCGCCAGAAACTGGGTCGGTCGGTCGGTCAGATTAAAAGATGTACATGTATATATTCCCCTCAAAACAGCGACCGTAGCCCAAATAAATCAACACCAGGAACATCGCTCAAATCTCGCTGGTTCTACATGTAGCTGGTGCAGTTCATGGTATATACACGTACAAGAGGCCGGGGTCTACCTGTTTACGATAACAGGATTTCGAAACTAGGGCATAAGACGAGTGTGAATTTGGGAATAATTTGATGATTTGCAGCATTTATATCCCATTTTAAGATACAAAAATAGTATTTGTTTATTCATTAAACATTTGAGGTATACAGTATATTATTATTATTATTTTAAGTGCTACAGTTTACTTGAAGACCATCAGATCATGCATATATTAGATCCCGTATTTCTTGACACTATCACATTCAATTGATATATGTGTAATCTCTTGTTTCCATTTATTCACCACAGTCAAAGAACGGCAAGGATATACCAGGATCCAGCAAGGCTAAGTCTTCCAAGTAAGTATAGAAAGACATCAATCAGGAAACTCCATGTTATTTTAATGCCTTCGTTACAAAGAAGCCAGAGGCATTATGTTTTCTGGTTGTCTGTCCGTCCGTACATCTGTATGTCCTGTTCTCATGATTGCGTTATCTCAAGAACCGATTGATGGATTCCTCCCAAAGTTGGGTCATGTATGTATCTTGCAGAGCTAATGAACTCTTTAGATTATGGGGTCACGAGGTCAAAGGCCACAGGGCTCATTATGTATGCAAAAATAGTTTCTGATCATGTTATCTCAAGAACTGATTGATGGATTCCTGCCAAACTTAGGTCATGTACATGTATCTTGCTGAGCCAATGAACTGATTATATTTTGTGGTCATTTCATTTCAATTTTATGTTCAGAACTACAGTACTTTTTTAACATAGGGGACACAAAATTATTTCATAAAGCTTGATAGCATATGTGTCAGGAAATCACCAGATGCTGAACCTTGACCTTGACCTTGCCCACCTATTCGGTCCACATGTCATTGAGTGACCCATGATACGGTAAACCATTTTCGTATTGTAACCATATTTGATGCTTACGTCTTTGTGAAGTGCCTCAATACAAATATTTCATTCAGCTGTAATGAATAATTGTATTTTAATAGTCAGAATGCAAATTGTATATATTACGTGTTGCTAGGTAGGGCAAGCCATAATGTTTGCCCTACCTGGCAACAAACTAACAACTATACTAGGAGCATGACCATGGAGCAATGATACGTGTATGTAGTAGGAGCATGTGTAATATAACTTGTGCTGGTGCCAAAAATTATAATAGAACAGGAGAAAAAACAAATAAAAACATGATAAAAGTAAAGATGAAATAAGGAGAAAAAATAGAAGAACATGAGAAGAGAAAGAGAGAAATGATAGAAGGATAATGCAAAGAATAACACAAGGGAAGATGACAGGAAGAAATAGACAGTGAATCGCAGCAGAAAAGGTGAAAGATGGAGAAATTAAAGGGAAACAAAGAAAGAAAAAAAGTTGGTAGAAAGATAAAATAAAGATTGACATAAGGAAAGATAAAAAGAGAAGATTATAGAAGGCCAAAAACAATGAATAACATAAGGTAAAAGAAAAAGAAAAAGAAAAGAGAAATATAAAGAAATACATAGGGAATGATATGGAAAGAGCAAAAGGAGAAAAAAAGAGAACAAAGATGATAGAAGGGTAAAACCAAGGAATTGCATTAGAGAAAAAGTAAAGGGAATTCCTAAAATAAATGGCTATGCTCACTCATGTGTGAATGATATTCCAATATGTTCTTGAAGAGGATTAATCAATTTCGCAAGTATGAAAGATAAGTTTATATATTAAATATTTGTGTGAAAATCTTGATTATAAATAGTGTCTACTTTCTTGTTTTGCTGAGTGTTATGTGAGAGATTGCAATGGTACAGAAGCGACTTTTATGAATTTCTTTTGTCCAAAAATAAAAAAAAGAAATCTCTAGATGTGATCAATAAAAACAGGATTCACTACCAATGCATGATTGTCATATAAACATATTTTTTTATCTGTAGATGAAATAAACCAATAAAAGGCATTTTTTGTAGGGAACAAATTGAACAGAAACACCCTTCTACACTTTACATCTAAATCATTGTACACTAGATGTATCATCACTCGAGACTGCGACACCTCTAATACTTGTTTATGTTTCTTTTCTATTTGCTGTAGGTGTCTTGGTGACCAGGACAGCCTTGAGAGTAATGACAGCTTTGAATATGGAGGAGATAGTGATGAATACGTTGAGGGTGAACCTGCTAAGAAAAGAAAGAAACACCAGAGCAAAAACCGCAAACCAGCCTTTAAGTTTCCAGAAGCATGCCCTATATGCTCTGAGGCCTGGAAAGAGAAAGAGAAAATTATGCGCCATTTACAGAAACACATCCCGATTGATAAGGGCCCAGAAGCAATCAAGGATGCCGTTGAATCAATCAAAAGCAAATTTGAAAAGGAGCACAATTTTGACATGGGATGGTGTGGGGAGTGTAAAAAATTGCTCTTGCGCTTTAGAACACACTTTGACAGATGCCACAACAAGAATTCTAGATATGGTGTACTGTGTCAGCAGTGCGGTAAAATGATCAAAAGTCGTAATATCAAAATGCATGAAATCTCACACCTAGATATCAAGGAAAGCGATTACGTCCAATGTCCTCAGTGCCCCTCAAGGTTTAAGCACCAGGAATACCTCAAGGGTCACATTACTGATGCCCACAGCAATAAAACTAAGAGTACGCAGTGCCCGACCTGTGGCAAGATCATGAAAAATCGGGAACATCTCAGGCGACATTTATTGATCCACAGTGGACTTAAGCCTTATCCATGCTCACTGTGTGACAAGTCGTTCACGCAGAGTAGCAATCTCAAGGCACATATGCGGCAGCATACAGGAGATAAGCCGTATGTTTGTGAGTTGTGTGAGATGGCGTTTACCAATAAGGTCACCTTAAAGAACCACAAGAAGAAACTGCATGGGATTGACTGGTGGAAAGAGAGAGAATCATTGAAAAAGGAAGATCCAGAGAGAAATAAAAGTGATGGCTCTGAATAGAGAAAACAAATGATCTGATTGGTTGATATATGCCTAGGAGAATGCCAGACAAACAATACTCTGAAAAGACGCACCTCGGCTTTAATACCAAAAGAAGATTGCTAATGTTGATCCACAATTATATATAACCGGTACATGTAAAGCTATGTGAAATAACTGTGAGAGCAGGGTAGAACGCTATCTCTTTCATAAACTGTTTGTCTTGAAATATGTTAAGGTTTGTGTGTATCTAGGCCCCCTGTTATGATTTGAACATCGGGGAGTGGAGTTCAAGTTTAGAGGCCCATGTGCTCTGGATGCCTCCGTTACGAAGTAGCCGCAGGCCTTATGTTTTTGGGTTGTCCGTCCGTCCCGCAATCTCGAGAACCGATTGATGGATTCCTGCCAAACTTAGGTCATGTATGTATCGTGCTGAACCAATGAACTGATTATATTTTGGGGTCAAAGGTCACAGGACTTTTTTATGGATGCAAAAATAGCTCATGATCACATCATTAGAACCGATGGACAGATTACCATCAAACTCAGGTCATGTATGTATCTTGCCGAGGCAATGAACTGATTAGATTTTGTTTTGGTTTGTAAAATCGCTCTATGGCGGAGGCATCATTTTTCGACTGCACGCAATCGAAGATCCATCTAGTTTAAATATATTTAAAAAATCTTTGTTAAGAGTTAGGGTGAAATTTGAGGGGAAAATGATGGGAATCCTGATATGGTACTATATTCAATTTATTACAGGTGTAAGCTTGGTAAGTTGGTAAGCTGGAAACTTCCTCTGTTGTCAAAATTCCCATTCCATAATCTTAAAAAAAGAATATATATAACATGTACTTTTTATACATTGATTACATGTATATTGATCATGCTACCACCAATGAAATGAGAATAATTATGAGAATAAATGTAATAGTGTGAGGGGTTCCATGTCGCTATACTGTCCTTAAAATGATGAGACTAGAATATTACATCTAAAGCTGCTGCACTTTAAGTTTAAGGGAATTTTCCTTCAACAAGATGCTCTGGCATGGATGAAATGATGTTTATTTTATGAAGTGAAGAGTTTTCAGACCACCGGTAGTATCAGAATGTAATTGTTATACATTGATTATATTGATCATGCTACTACCAATGTAATAATGAGAAAATATACTATACATTATATTTGCTTTAAATTGTACCAATCACCAAATGATTCGCTCTTAATGTGAGGGTTTCCATGTCGCTATACTGTCTTAAAAAATATGAGCTTAGATTATTACATCTACAAAGCTGTAGCAGTTTAAGTACCGGTTCACTTTCCAAAACATAAAATGACTTGTTGAGTAGACTCGTTGATGCATGCTTATGTGCTCGCAAGGAACCCAAGTCGGATTTGTTCATTCTAATAACCGCTATATAAAATGTGAGGTGAATTCTTCCAAGTTTTTTAGACATTCTAAGTCTAACTAGACATTCTAAGTCTAACTAGACAATCGTTTTTCCAGGTGATTGGTACACTTTAAACAATTTTCTGATTAGCTTTAGTTTTAGATTTATTTTTTTATGTTTTATATGACCAAGAAGTTACTAGCTAGTAACTTCTTGATATGACATATTATACCATTTTCAGTAGTTATATCAAGAAGTTAGTAACTTCTTGGTTATATATTAAAGTTTGAGGTCCTCAAATTACAATTCAGTTGTAACTCTTGCCATAAGATTTAGCAACATACATGTATATGCTACCCTCCATTTTTGGACAACTTTTCACTATGGCCGAGGCATTACGTTTTTTCTTCCTAAACCGTGTAAACCGTTAAAAAATAATCGCTAAGATAGGAGATGTTCACTTGGTCAGTTCTCTGTTTTCACCTACAAACTGACTCGGTCGACCACGGTTCAAAACTGAGTCATGTCTTTTGGATGGTGACGTTAAAGGTCGGTCCCCAGACGTAAATAATCATATCTGATTGATACACGTCTGTAAAAATCCAATTACACACACGCCTGTCAAAAAAGTTCAAAGTTGATAAAGTTGCACAATACATCCCTCTATGTCTCCATAGCAGGCAGTTCTATCATGTGCTAAATTGATTGAACATGCTGTTCACCGTTTTACAAATGTATTTTTACTTGTAAAAACCATTAAAAAAAGAAGAGAAATGCAATCATAGTAAACGTTGTCATTTTGTCTTACAATGTGAACTGTTTGTATAAAACCGGGCGTAGGTCACTTTTTCCTGTGACGATGGCTCTTTAATTTCCTACTCAATATGAATTCTGAGCTTAAATCCTGTACCCATCACTAGACTCGACCCTAACCTTAAAACAGGAAAACTTTAATTGCAAATAACTTTGGGACTTACCATACCATAGTTTTTAGAATACCAAACACTTTTGATGGCAAAATACCTTCAGGGATCTTTAAGTGGTCCGTGCATGCCAAAGATTTTGCACTTAGGATTTCTTGCTGCAATAAAGGCTCCAATTGGCAGAAGACATGTCTATCAATGTTTTGATTTTGCAGTGATTTACATACATTGTACATACAGATTCTTTGTTTTGTGGCCTCATACTGTACATGTTAAATGAAGATGATCATGAGTATCCCTCTCCCTGTCAGCTAGCTGGCTGTATAGAAACATCTATCTATCTCCCTCTCTCTCCTTCTCTTTCTCCCTTCCCCTCCCTCTTTTCTCCCTCTCTCTCTCCCTCCTTCCCTTTCTCTCTCTTTCTCTCCCTCCTCTCGCTTTCTCTCTCCCCCCTTCCCTGGACACTTATCTCTCACTCTAATGATTAACAATCGCTCCTGTCTTTAATACCGGTATGTCAAAAATACTGTATAGGACCGAATTCACAAAGGAAGTTTACAAACCCCATGGTTTAAAATAAGCGAAAAAAATAAGCGCGACACAAGTCAGAGGTCCAATATTAGACGCGCGCAAGGCAAGGTACAATCATTTTGCGCCAATTTTTACATGGGTTATGTAAATGAGGGTTTAAACCATGGGTTAAATCTAAACCTCCTTTGTGAATTCAGGCCATAGGGTTTTAGTTTACTTGTAGATTTTCAGAAAAGGTGAAGGTCGGGTTTAGTGGTTGTTGCCAGAACATGTGTTGTATATCACTCCTTCTCCCTCTGTCTCTCTAAGTCTCCTTCCCTGATCCTAGATGTAGATGTCCATCTTATGACCATCTTAAAGATCCCCCCCCCTAAAAAAAAAAAAAAAAACCCAGAAACAACATCCACAATACAAGTAGCAATACGATTGCAAAGATTTTCATGATATTAACTAGAGGGAAATTCCAACAGCTGTTAAAAGCCATTAAAATCATCATCAGATATGTATTTGCCTTTGCCATTACAAAAGGTGATTAACAGAAATTGAATTTGGTCATTTTCTTGAAAGTCTTTATGATCGAGTTACAAACAAAAATGAGAAAGAGAGATACCTGGAAATTTACATGTAATCACCAATTTTGACACTGCCATGCCAACTTGATTTATTGGTATAGTGTACATACAATCATTACTTTATCAATCAAAAAACACTATTACAACATGCATTGACTGTCATCCATTACAGATGATTAAGAAGCACAGCCTCGTTCTCAGGATATTACATTTGTACAATTTATCTTGTCACTGTTCACAATCGACCATTTCAACATTTTAAAAAGCCGAATAAAACTCCTCTTCATGTATCACATGGTCAAGAAAATACAAACTGGCCAGTTTGTATACCGGCATTCAGGTAATGCCTCTCTTATCATCGAGGAGGCGTGATGGCTCAGTGGTAGAGCAGTGGTCTTGTAACCAAGAGGTCCAAGTTCAAAACTAAGTCAATGCACTGATACCCTTCCTCCCTACATCCTCATTATCAAGTCCTGTGGACTTACAGCCATCAATATTTGCAGTAATCCTCGTAAACTGAAGGCCCATTGATCCAAGACAAAATTGTTTTTAAAACTCTAAATAGATTGAGTTCTGGCTACATGACATTATGAATCATTCATTTATGCACAGACGATACATTATTGTATGATACACAGGTGCAAGTATTCTTTTCAAAAGGACCAACAAAAGGTATTCATGAAGCACCTCTACCACTTTGATGTAAAATGCACAGAAAAGCTCATGTGCTATCTTCAAAATGGTATACTACATGCATGTTCATCAGCCAGCTTGTAATTAAGGCTACATAACATAATGTGAAGTTTAATGCTTAATGTTTTTACAGAATTGAAGCCAAATACTGCAACAAATACCGACATCGGACTACAGTGAAGGATGGCCATAATTCTGAAAATTTAAAACAGATTATTAAAAATGTATTAAAAAGGATAAAACAACCTTGGACATATATAATGAATCTTTTGAATTTCTACAGGAGTTTCTCATGATGTAGCAACGGTCTTGAAATACATGATGCAAAAGATAAATCAGTAAAATCAAAATATTCACATGAATGTAGTATTAAAATATAATAGGAATAGCATAAACAATAGCTACATTTAAACTCGGCACATATCCATCCAAACGGATGCTGAAGGCGCTTATAAAAATACCATCATTACCATGGCTTTAAAGCTGTGCATAAAGTTACAAATGACTTTACAAATGATTTGAATATGAAGAGCTAAATGGGATGGTCCGATGCCCAAAGTTTTCCTGACATTTTAACAGAGTGTGACTGTATTTCCCATAATCTCAATTAAATTGTAGCCAACAATACACTTTGCATCAAAATGTTTTGTTAATAATTATAAGGTTGATCTACATCTGCATATTTCAACTTTAGCTTATGCAATTAAAAGGATTTGAGAATCCCATTTAGCTCTTCATATTCAAGTCCTTCGTAAAGTTGTGTGTAACTTTACGCACAGCTTTATGAAACACCCCTAGGTGCCCTAAGGAGCTGAACGCATTCAAAGATTAAGTTCCTATCAAGAACCCGTTAAGTACACACGTACCTGAGTGGAAATCAAGATTACTGTCATTTCAAAGTCATTTAGCCCTGGCTAGGATTCGAACTGTGAACCGTGTGATCCCGTTAGACCATGACATCTCTACTCTAGGTATTCAAATCAAAGCCTCGTTTGTATTGGAAGCAGATTCAGAAAAGGTTTTAAAGCATTTTCAATATGAAAGAGATGCACTCTACTGATAATATACTGTTTAATTCAGGATACATAGAATGGCTCACATTTGTTAGTGACTTGATGAATGGCTAACTTTAAGATCTACCTGTACATGTGCATTGACAACAAGTTTTCTAATCAATTTGCATTTTCTGCAACTGTTACCCAACGGACTGGCATGCATTTCATCAACTGCTGAGCTCCAAATTCTACCTTCAGGACATAGCATCTTGAAGCCTTGGCATCGTCACATCACCATCAGGCCAAGAACAAGAGTCGACTGTGGCAAAAGGACCCCTTCAATGGAACAAATGAGTTTGTAACTACAACATCATTATAAAAATTCAAATCCAAGTTGAAAACTCCTTCTTTTTTAGCAATGCTTGCTTGGCACTAGAATAAATCATTCATTTGGACTTTATTTTACTTCTATTTTTCCTTGTTTGCCTAAAAAAAAGGAGTTCTTGTCACATTCTTGTATCATTATTGTCACTACATTTACATGTACATGCATCAGTGTCATTAATATTATTATTACATGTATTACTATTGGTTTTAATAGACATATTAATATTATCATCATCATTATTACCATCATTGTTGCTGCTATATTTACATGTATGGTCAGTCACAATTAAAATATGTTTTCATTAAGTTTAGCAAAATTCAAAGATCAGATTCAAATTCTCATCACTGACATGCCTGATATATTTCTCAACTACAAACAGACACTGTATTACTAAAGAAAGACAAATAAAAATCAGTGATTATTCAAAACACCTGGGCTACGTCTACAATCATCCAAGTGATGCGAGTACAAATCAAGGCAGAAATAAGGGCATAAGCTAAAGGTTGGTCACTGGGCGATTCTGTGTAGAATTTCCCATAAAAACATTGCATCATTACAGTTATCAAAAGATTTACAAATCAATTGTAAGTTTCAGATCTCCTTTTTAGCAGATAAAACCAGCTGATGAATCAATACGATTTCACTTTATAATACAATCAGAAACAATGAAGCTCATGTACAGTGTTGGTAGCAAATAGGGGCATTGGAATGATACAGTTAAACATAATGGCCCAAATTCAGAAAGGAGGTTTGAGCTCAGACCAAGGTTTTCGTACGTCATATGACGCGTTTTACACGTTTTTTACAAACCTGGTTTGTAAAGAACAAAAGGAGGTTTGGCGAAACAAAAGGAGGTTTGAGCTCAAACCTTGCTTTGTAAATTCGGGCCAATCTCCCCATGTTTCATGAGATACATGTGCCAGATCATTTGATATTCCATGATTCCCTGTGGTTCTTAAGGCCTAAAACAAAGACGTCGTATTGCACTTTAGGTGCCAAAACATGGTTCGGTCGTCGGCAATCTTTTTCTTCTTTTTTTTCACTCCCTCTTTGGGCTGATATTTCTCAGGTTTGAATGCTCTAGCTAATACATTTTTTTCTCCAAAAAAAACGTAAACAAAAAATGTTTTAAAATAGCCGCCCATAGATTTCAAGATTTTGGGGTCGGTCGCAAAGGGTAATGAAACTTTTTTTTTTGTTTAGGCCTAATATAAATGATTGACTGGATCATGGCTATACACTGCCCTATGCAAGGAACCTTCCACCTTGATGGCTCTCTGCACAATAATCTCAGCGCCTTGTGAACACACATGCTACATTTGAGCTATACGTGCCAGGCGAGGGAGGCATACATCATTTTTCCCTCTCATTCATTCAATATTTCACTTGAGGAAAACAATTCACAGCAGATTCTAAAAGCTACATATACATGCTGTATCTTGCTATTCATCATCTAAAATCAAAGAATTATGTTGGCTTACCAAAACTGAGTATGACCTTTAAAGCATGTCTGCACATTTACAGGAAGTAAATTTAACTTGGATACAGTTAACCCTGCATAATACAAAGTCACTCAAATCTAAATTTACCCAAGTCAAATCAACTTTTTTGGGGGACCAACTTTGCAAAACATGTTATTTACATTTCTTAAGTCAAAGTTTGCATACATGTACGTTGAACCATTTTTGTATCCCAACAGATTTAACCTACAAAGAGTTAACTGTTCATGTATGTACCATATCTATACATTCCCTCATTTGATTCTTGTAGTCTGGTAATATACATAGAACACAAAGACCCAATGGTTACCGGTAAATGATTGAATCCATACACAGAGCCCACAACATAAACTAATACATACATGCAGCATATAGGCATAACTCCACCTTACCCGTGTCTTCTACCATTTCAATTGTCATATTATATTAATGTTACACACATATATATCCACAGCAAAAAGAAAGAGGAAAATTGGATTGATGGATTCCTGCGCAAATGTGATGAAACCTAGCTGAAATTGGATGAAACCTAGCTAACATGTGAACAATTGATTGATTAATAATAATAATCATCTTTTATATAGCGCTTAATACAAATGTCTCTAAGCACTTTACAGATAAACTATTACCCCGGTCATTGGATTTGAAACTTGTCTGCACACATTGTGTGCACATTTTCCACTCCCTGGGGAGCATTCCAGCCAGTTGCCATTTTACAAACGCCACCTGCTAATCCAACCACATTAACTTTCGCATCCTACCGGGTACCCATTTAACACCTGGGTAGAGAGTGGCAAATGTAGATCAATGTCTTGCCAAAGGACATTAGTGCCGCGGTGGGACTTGAACCGCGGAGCTTGTGATCCAAAGTCCGGTGACATATTCACTCGACCACGACACCTCTACAACTTGATTGATGAATTAATTGGTGGAGAATGTGAAATTGTGCCCAAACTAGCTAAGAAATTTGTTAGATCAACACACTACTTTTCATTGAATATAAAATACATTTACCTGTAAAATTTATTAAATCCACCAGCCTATTAAACATACCCTGTACATGTCCACTTTGCACTGTAATACTACATGCATTTTTAGTGGTGAATTCGGGTTTTTTGTGAATCCAAGACTGACGATTGACACAGTTAAATACAGATAAACAAGTATGAACAGGAACAAGGTTATTAAAAAAATACATGCAAGAAACAAACCTGACTATAAAATATCTTGAAAAGAACATACAAGTCACAATGTCCACCTAAGCAAAGTAATATATCACAAAAGCCCACAAACGCACTGCTGCACAATCACATTCTAAGAGAAAGATATACAAGTCATGTACATGAAAAATGCAAGCCTATTTTTGCAATAATTGTTATGATTGATTTCCACAAATCTTGACATTCTGCAATCAATTGTAGAAAATGATTCCACTATTCTATCTATTGTAGACATAATAATAATAATGATAATTTGGATTTATATCGCGCTTAATACCATAAGGTATATCGTCTCTAAGCACTTTACAAATAGTATTACCCTGGTCATCGATTAATTCATGCACAATGTGCACCATCTCCATAACTGAAGAAATAGAAGAAATGCTGATTTTACAATTGTTTATTTCTCATAATATGAGGAATTGCTTCATGCACAAAATATTTTGTCAGATGATTGGTACACTTCAAGGCTGGCTTTTTCAATTGTCACGATAACCTAGTACACACAAATCTTTCCAAATAATCTGAAAGGTTAACTAGGATTCTACTTCGGAATCAGGTTGACTGCCATGATTATATAAGAATCAATAGATGAGTTCGTAGACACATTGGCCCGAATTCACAAAGGAGGTTTGTCGACAAACCTCCTTTTGTTTCGCCAAACCTCCTTTTGTTCTTCACAAACCAAGTTTGTAAAAAAACGTGTAAAAACGCATCACTTGACATACGAAAACCAAGGTTTGTCGACAAACCTCCTTTGTGAATTTGGGCCAATCTGTGCATGGACATTTGAACCAAACCACCAAGATGAATACTGGATGCACGCTCATGAAAGTTATGTCATCATTATTCATTTATGCAACAACAGTACATACTATGGAACACAGGTGGAAGTATTCTTCTCAAGAGGGCAAACAAAAGGTATTCATAAAGCACCTCCATCACTTTGGCAGTGATTATTCTATAATGCACAAAAAGGACTTCTCTATGTGTAAAAGATCTGTGGATATTTAACAGTCACTTGTACCAAAGCTAGCTCCGAACTAGTCTATCGCTTTACAATCAGAAATTTTCATGAAATTTTCATGAAATTACATGCTACTGATATACGATTCAATACTTTTGCAACACAGAACTTTCACCAATCAAGATTGATACAGCAAAGAATTCTAACACGCACATTTTTCTGCATGTAAATGTGTAAGAAAAGTTCAATTCGAAGTAATAATCTTGATACATGTAGATGATCAATGGCGTAGCATGGGTCCAATCATTAAGGGGGCATTAGTGTTTGAGATGGGGTTACCGATCTGATTAGATAGATGTTTCATGAATTCAGAATTGTAAGGGGGTCCTAGTATCTTCTATCATCTCCTTTCCTCCTCATGCTTTCTTCTCCCTCTTCCTCTATCATTTTTCTTTCATTCAATTGAGAGAAAGGAACAATTTCTTCGCGTTTATCATAATTTTTTGATTATATCATTCATTTTAAAAGTAATCAATACTTATATTTGTATTTATCATTCATTCATCTTTCTCTTTATGGCAAGTTATTCTGAGGTAAGATAAGGATGCTCTAAGAATACAATTCGTACAATCAAAGCAGGAAAACATTGAAAACAATACAAGTTAGTATAAAGCTATTTAAAGAAAGGGTACACAATTTGATGGCCAATGGAATTGTGTTGATATGTACAAGGATATATTATCATCATCTCATTGTGCAGCTAGCTTGGCTTGGCGTCTCGTCGTGACCCCTGACCTCTGCTCTGCTAGATTAGGCTTGCTTGTAATGTCAAACGTGTATATACCAAGACTTTGGGATATCTGACAACAGAGGGCGACACAGAAGCGGATCAGGTCACAGGTGCACCAAGCCTGAAAAGAGAGGAAATGGAAGAAAAATCTTGAAACGATCTATGCCCCAAGAGGTAGATGCAAATTTATGTGAAATTATAGGTTTCTACCCATTAGTATTTTGTATGATTCATTCAATGTGCCTTGTACTTAAAGGGATAGTTGAGTTCTGTTGCAGAGGGCGCTTCACAAAATGATTTTTTTGTGAGATAATGAAAAACTGACTGTCAAATTTGAAAGAGCATACAATTTAAATGACAAAATTATCTTTGTTTGATCAAAACCGGTTCAGAGACGGCTGAAATATCCATAGATATAACAATTTCGAATATTTTTCAAAACAAAATAGCGCCTTTTACGTTGTATTTCAGCCAATGCCGATGTTGGCTTTTTTGTGTTGGTTATTGTTACGCACAACCAGCCAGCCCTTGTATTGTTATTATTAATAAATTTATTAACGGTCACCACATTTTTTTAAAAGTGGAGCTGAGTTGGTATGATCTTATTGGCTAATTTCACACATTTTGGGGTCTAAAATTACCTTCATAGCAATTTTAGGTCCTAAAAGGGCACTATAAATGTCATAGATAAGAATAAGAGCAATAACCATGCTTTTTGAAGGCATTTGCGGTCTGAACACAGAACTCAACTATCCCTTTAACTTGAAAAAAAACAAGACAAATGCGACTGCATCTCCTATAATTATACCTCCCCCCTTAATTCAGTATACAAAATGGATGGAATTATGCTCGACATATCACAATGAAAACTAAATGCCTATGTCTTGTGGTTCTCAAGATATTGCGATAACAAGGATATATCTGGAATTTCAGAAAATGACCCCTGTGACCTTTGACCAAGTTACTCTAAAATCTATTTAGATTGTCCTCCTATGGTGATGCATACTATCAGCAAAAAAAATATACAGGGACGGAGGGCGAATTCGCCCCTGAAACACCATAAACAGCACCCGAAATAGGCCCAAAATCCAATTACGAGGGCGACATCAAAAAAGGAAATTATCTCAAATCGCCCCTGTAACGATTACGAGCGGCCGCTCTCCACTAGCTTTGTATTCATTGTGTGCGAAAACACGTACATTTTTGTGGGTGCGAGACGGAGCATAGGGACCAAGTTTTTGGCGGTCAATTTTGTTTTGATAGATCATATTAGCTGAACCTAGACCATTTGCTAAACATCGCGAAACTGCAATCAATTTCCATCATGATTGCCACAATTTTACAGTTTTCATGAATAGAGGTATGAAATCAAAGCTTATTTGTGATTATTCTCGCCATGTTCACTGAATTTTGATAATCATTTTTCAAAGTAAAATTTTCACAAGAAAGTCAGAGAAAGTCATTGTGACTGACAGTTCAGTTGCAAGCTGCCTTGAGTCCACACACCTACAATACAGTGCAGTGCCACTGCAGCTGCAGTCGGAACTGTCACTGTGTGAGCTGAGCTGAGCTAACGTCGAAGAGACTTGACAACACTTTGAAATTGCTATCTGTTTGCATCATTATTGCCGCGATTTCAATATAGTTTCGTGAATAGAGGTATGAAACCTGAGCTTAGAATTAGTAAAAGTATTACTAATGTCTATGTTTTTAAACGATTGTCCGATTTTCTTGTGAAAATTTTACTTTGAAAAATGATTATTGAAATTCAGTAGATCTATACAAATACAACTATACATGGCCAGAATAATCACATTCTATTGCATTTAAACTTAGTTATTTAACTAGATAAATGCTTTGCTTTTGAATGGGTATTTATGAAGCAGGAAGGCCGAAACCTTGTTGTCCTAATAAAATCTTAACAAACTGCATCCTTTTATGAAGTAATGAAAAAGTAGCCCCCGAAATGGAAAAAAAAGCCCCTGAAAGTTGACAAAGTAGCCAACAAAAATTTCCCAAAAATTAGAAATGGAGCCCCCGAAATGAAAAACTAATATTTTTCCCTGCATACTATCATCAAGTTTGAGCCTCATATCTCGAGTGGTTCTTGAGATATCGAGCAAACAAGAAAGCGGGACGGACAGATGGACCACCTGCAAACATGATGCCTCTGGCATTACCTTCGGTGGGTGGAAGTATTAAGAAAAGAATGAATAAAAAGACTGAACTGAATGTCAAAATAAGTTAAATCCAAATTTGCATTGTCATTTTGGGGGTATGAAAGGTGAGCAGGCGCTAAAGGTCTGTGAATAATTCAAATTATGTTTTCCTTTTCAGTTGACGGGTGGTGCGTTCTGTTGGCATTCAGGATAGTTGACTTTTGCTACGGAACACTACAGGGTTCCTACAAAAATTGGGGAACCAGGGGAGTTTTTCACAAAGACTAAGATCGACAAGTTGAACTTGACTATGGCAGGCCTTTGATGCCACTAGTTCCTCTAACCATTCCTGGCATTTGTTTCTCAAGGGACATACAAACCGTGGTCACAAATCTACAGAATTTACCTGATTTGTTAGTTAATTTTTTAAGGCAAAAATAATATCTAAAGATCATAATTGAGAGACCAACAGTGACATCAACCAGTGGCATGAATGGCCTGCCATATTTAAGTCCAACTTAAAGTCGATCTTAGTCTTTGTGAAACACCCCACAGGGATGGTCCAACTAGAGATACTCACCAGTGCCAGCCATAAGACATAGTCTTCTGAGACCAAGGTGTCCAGGTACTGGTTCAGGAAGAGTAGACCAGGGCCTATGAAGGCTGTATCCAAGAAATTCATCCCACTTTTTGTCATGTGTGCAACCTGGGTCATAAAGAGTGGTACTCAATTATCATCAAATACAGAGGAATATTAGAAGTATTCAAGGTTTATTGGAAATGACTCCAAGCACTTAATGATTACCTTGGTCAATTGATTCAGGCTTGCCCGCACACAATGTATGCACATTGTCCACTCCCTGGAAAGCACTGTGTGCGTGAATGAATCAAATGACCAGGGTAATAATAGTATCTGTAAAGCGCTTAGAGAGGGTATTCCATATTAAGCGCTATATATAGCAAAATTTATTATGATGACTCACAAGTTGCCAGGTTGATACTCTGGTCATATTAAAGTCTATTGCACTCAAGCTGATGATATTGTTCATTTGCTGTTACAACAAACTGTTTCCCTCAAATCGCCACATCTTTTCTTCTTCAGCCTCAGGGCATATTTATTTTTAAAACTGGTAAGGAGCTCCTCCTCATCTATTGAAGAAAAGGAAACACAAATATTTGAAGCTGGAGTAAAAGCTAATACATACCACTAATTTAATTGAGATTTTAGAAGCCAGCATGCCAAACATGATGATATAAACACAAGGCTGCCTTTCAAAGATGCCAGTCTTTGACTTTTGCCAGATTGTGAAGAACAGAAGAATGACAGCACTGATATGGAACAATGGAGCAATAACACTGGTGTCCTGTAAGCACAAATACAAAAGAAGAACAAATGTAATACATAAGTTTCTGTATTTATAACAGAAGATGGCATAACTATTAACATATGTAAGAATTTAAATCTTGGAGGCACTTTAGTCACTTCACAGAGGTAATTGAGTGAATATTATGATCAAAAGTGGAACTAAAGTCAGAATCAGAGATGCCAACCTTCTTCGACAAAAAAAAGTATTCTTAAGAGCAAAAAACAGTATTTTGGGACAAAAAACAGTATTTTGGGACAAAAAACAGTATTTATGAAAAAATCTCTCATATCGCCCAATCGAGCAGCTTAAAAAAAACGGCAGTACCATGTATACATACCCGGATCGTTGCGCGACGTGCATACATTACATGTGGGTTGTTCGCAATGTGCGCAGTTTGGGCCCGTATCACCATTCTGCGTGCATCGTTTGAAGACGTAGGTGCATAATACACTTACGACACAAGGCCCATGATCAGAAATTAAGAAAAACGTCACTAAAAAAAAAAAAAAAAAAAAAAAAAAAAAAAAAAAAAAAAAAAACACGTAACAAAACATACAAAAAACGTACTGCCGTATTCATAGTGAAAAAACGGGACAAATACGGGAAAAACGGAACAGTTGGCATCTCTGCAGAATGCTTTATTCTAGTGTTTATCAAGGTTGAAACCCTTCAACACTGGCAGTGGTTCAGAGCACAAGTAGTACAAGATTTCTTATAGTAAACAGTTTGTAAGGAGCACTGTATAAATAAAAGTACTTACACAGGTTTACTTGTAATAGTAGAAGTTTTTTTTTTTTAATTACGATACCTTTTGGCATTTGCGCTTTTCCCTCCCAAGCCCAGGCAACACTAATTCATAAAATAATAATAATAGCTTACTGCCACTGTGGATCCATTCCGACCTTTGCCCCCTCCGAAGATGACCCTTCCATGGCTATAGATGCTGAGGTAGGATAACATGAGACCAGACACAGTAGCCACAACCTTCACTTCCATATCAACTACTGGAACCTGAAATAAACAAACAAATTAACAACAATAATAATAATAATACAGTTTTTCAACTTGTTGGGATACATGCTTTATACTCAAGGGCCCAAACCTAAAAGAGTGTGTTGCAAGTTCAGTGCTGCAGTAAAAAAAAAAAAAAGTGCAAGAATTCTCAACTCTGACATGACAACGGGTGTTCCAGAATATGAAGGCGTGAAGAAAATGATCTAGGAACGTTCCTAGACCATTTTCTTCACGCATAAAAGCAGGATTCAGGGACTTTTCAAATACACTAAACCGTTAATTCAGGATTATCATGATGAAAATGTAAATAAAAAATAAATAAATGTAAAAAAAAGACGCCTGGCTGGAATGCTCTCCAGGGAGTGGAGAATGTGCATACATTGTGTGCGTGTAAGCCGGAATCCTATGACCGGGGTAATAATATATAAATCTGTAAAGCGCTTTGAGAGGGCCTTCAGTCCTGAAAAGCGCTATATAAGAACTAGCTATTATTATTATTATTATTAAATGATTTTCTACCCTGGACCACCAATCCACACTAATGCACACAATGCCTCTTGTTGGAATTTTGACAGGTACCACTAGATACATGAGTACATCATGTACAAGCTTATTTAAATAAGCTTGTACATGTATACATGGCACATGTTCATGTTTTTTTTCATTTGAATGTTCACTCCATTTTCATGTTTACATTGAAAATTGTAGTGGCTCTTTAAAATATTCAAAGATAAGTATGTGCTTTGCATTAAATTAATTGGTAAGTACTGCAAACTCTAAAAACTGCAACAAAAACAGGCAAACTAAAGCCTTTCTGGTCTTGCCCTCATAGGAGTAAATCGCAAGAATGAACAGAAAGCCGAAATCAGAATGGGGAGGACTCTTACGTTATTCTAGCTAAGTAGCATTGCTACAGCCTGTTGACATTCATTCTTGCAAGACCCAAAACCGGACTTTGTCTGTTTTCATTGATAAAATGAAATCTTTAGCTGTTTCTTCTATAAATAATTTAAACAAATTAAAAAAAACACACAAAAACAAATGTAGGTAAAAAAATATATATATCATTTGATTTAAAAATACAGAAATTTTACAAAATAAAATGAAATATTTAGCTGTTTCTTCTATAAATTGCAAAAAATAAAAAATCAAACAAACACACATTAACAAATGCTGGTAAAATAATCGAATATAATTTGATATAAAAAAACAGAAATTTTACAGCAAATGTGAACAAAATATTCTACTATACCTTTGCCATCCAGGCATCTTCTCCCAGGAATGCTGCTACAAGATAGATAGTGCAGAACATTAGCTGTCCTTCTGTGACATCAAATCTGGCAAAAAAAAACACAATAGTAAGTTAAAGGGAAGTCCACCCTCATATTAAGGCCTGTCTGTACTAGTTTGGCCAGGGGGATTAGACCACCCTGCAAGGTCACTGACAGGTGGTTATCTCATCAAATCAGCTCTAAAAAGGAAGTTACTCTGATACTAACTTTTTTTTAATAATAGATGCAGTAAATGTGAGAAATAGGTCAGTGGAAGTTTGAGCAAATTCCAATTATGAATAAGAAATTATGAATATTTGAAGGTGCAATCAGTCCAACATAAATTGGCAACTCTGTGATGTTGCAAGCTCCCTTCTCATTGCTCTGTACTAAAAATAAAATCAGAAACCCATATTTTTCCTCAATAAAATATTCAACCATACAATGCACCCTAAATATAATTATTGCAAATGTTTTTATATACCCCTGTATGGAAAAAAATCAAATCCATCATCAATAACGAAGAAAATAAATGTTTATGAAATCATATAAACAGAGCAAATTGGAGAGGAGCCCGCGAGCTACAATTCTGTATGTCAAATTGTTGAACGAGTCACTTTATTACCATTTTGATGATTTCAAAACCTCCCAAGTATCCACCAATACTATATGCTACATAACTGATCTCTTTCAATTACTTCCAGGTAGTTCTTTCACAATGTGCACTGTAATCACAAGACAACTCAACTTCATCTACATATACATAAATGAATGAATAAAGGAATGAATTATTCAAATAAATGATCTTACTTTCCAAACTTGAGTGTACCACAGACGTATGTCTGCCAATGAGCTGTGAAGTAGATGAACATTGATGTACACGAGGTCATGAATGTAAGCCATGGGTGTGTTCCTAGCTGCATTGCAGTACAGACTCCAACACTTACAAAGACTGCAAGAACCAAACAAAAACAATCACTAAGATTAGACTTCTTAGATAACGAAAGAGATAACAATTAATTACATTGTGTCACAACAACAATAAAAAGTGGTCACCCTGTGGCCAGTTTCTTGAAACCCTCTTATACACCGATTCGGTTTGGGGGTTTTATGTACCTGCCCGCCGGTGGCGGCGCTATAACTGGGGGGCTTCTCCAAACTGGAGACAACCAAGTGAAGAAGAAGAAGATCTAATTGAGCTGACGAGGTCAATGCAACATACGGTATCAAACTGCACTACGTCAGTGCTTAATTTTCTTGCATATATTTGCAATGTAAGCTAGCTAGCTGCAGTCAGACGCCCCCCAGTTATGGCGTCACCTTATGAGGGCGCACTTCCACCAGAAGTCGCCCGAATCGGTGTATACAGTTATTAACAACTAAATTATTCATACCTTCTTGTACATTATTGTTGTAACTGTTTTTCATAACTCACAAGTGAAAGGTGGACTGGTGGAATTAAGGCCTTTATCTAATACTCACACGTCACATTCTCAAGAAACAAAAATTGGGACAAACAAATTTGTTCACATACTATGAAACTTTCAAAACTGTGTAAGGGTATGAATAACATTGTTGTTAACTGTAGGTACGGTACACGCAAGTTAAATTTTGCGGAACAGCATACATTTTATATCATGTTTCTATGGGATGTCCAAGTTAGACTTAAGACTGAGAGTTTCAAGAAACAGTCCTTAGAACGATACAATCATTGTGTTATGTCAAAATGGCACAAGGAACACTGCCAACATCTTATCTTTTTCAGGACAAGAAGTATCAGCCCATTGAGGAGGTATATAACATTTTTGGTTAGGCTTTTAACTTGCTAAAAATGTACATGTATGTGACAGAAAAACAATGAATTTCTGCACGCACTCAAGCAGTATGTACATGTGATGTTATTTTTAAACCACACAAAGAATGCTGTGCAAAGCAAAATTGAATTAGCTACAAGTAGTGTGCTTCAAATGCCTGTATGGCTGCATAGCAATCAATGCAGTAAAGGGGCCTTTTTAATGCAGAAATGTTTTTGACCATACATGATAAAGGTATTGCCTCTTTCCATCTGTTGACATACAAATTTTACATTGGTTTGGCACATATCTCTGCCAAAGGGCTTTGTTAAGATAAGATATTGTCAAGATAAGATATTTACCAATAGATACTGCATCACAGCCATGGTCAAAGAGTTCTCCTAGTTGAGTACTAGAGTTTGTACGCCTAGCCTGCTTTCCATCTATAGCATCCAATGACTGGTATGCAAACAGACATAGAGCTGCAAATGCATAGGCCCATGGGGGAGCCTGTAGAGAAAGTCAAGAGACATTCAATTAGTGTTAGCTAATTAAGTTAACTCATTGCAGTACAGTCACTACTGTGTCTCTTTTTAGTAATATTTTTGTGTTATCTTTTGATCTAGATTGCCAGGAATCACACACTATACATGAGCACAAAGAGCAACATCACATACAAATTCGAGTCTACTTCCAATGCAGTAGGTTGTACTGTTCTTGAATATTAGAGCATTTTAATTGTAACTACCATTGAAGTTTTCTGGTGGGGTAAAACATAAAAATCATTTTTTGTGTGTACAAATTGGAAGAAAAAGATGGTTAAATTTTGCAATTCTTTTCACTTAATAAACAATTTTTTTTCTTTTCAAACTAAGGAGTTGAAAGTATGATAACTGTTGCCAATTGTCAATAGTATACAAAAGTGCACGCACAGATTTCACTGAATTTTGTGAACCTGCTTGTGCAACTTTTTACAGCAACGCAAAAACAGTTTTTTTTTTCCTGTGTATACTGCTTGTCTTCGCACTTCAGCCGGAACCTACATCACAAACTGTCATAACAGGTCAGCGTTTTTGTAACATAAATCGCAACTGTTTATGACGTCAGTGCAGGAGCCTCTCCGGTGAAAAGGAGGGTGATTTAGGCGTTAAAATGTCTTTAAAAGGGCAAACTATGATATTAATTGAAGAAGAAAAAGACAATTATCCGAAAAATAATATGCACTTGATAATCCCAGTACGTTTCATTTAGGCCTGAGTCATGTCGGGATTTTCATAAACCGGGTCCCGACGGCCTTGCACCGATCGGGACCCGGTGTCCCGAAATCAGCTCGCAGGATTTGTCACTTGCCTCTATAAAAAGCGCATATCATCAGTATGTCCCTTAAAAGTGACCTTTTTTATCAGTCAAATAAATCAACACATGCATACCTCGGCACAGATCGGTATATTCTTCCATTTGACATTATTTTTATCCATGATTGGCGATGTTTAGTGCCATTATCGTGCCTCTAAAAGTAAAAAAACTGGAGCAAAAATAGAAAGACAACGATCGAGCCGCCATTTTGATTCATGCAGGTTGAATAAATCGGGTCAAAAAACATTAATGTTTGAATAATAAAACGGCTTTCTAAAAAGTACTCCTTTACAACATATCGATCAAATAATTTAAAAAAACAAAATAAATATTTTTTCTTTGATTTTGAACACCGCATGCTTCTTTTAAAAGCTGAAAATTACTTGGTAATCACAAGAAGTTTTGATACGGATAGCTGTTGCAAGGCGCAGGCAAGTTCAGACTAGTCTCGGAAAAATGCGCAGTGCTCCTTGTTAGCTGTAATGCGTGCCAGAACGAACCCAAACAAAGACGTGATCGTAACGAGAAAAAAATCATTAAAAACTACGAGAGCACAATTGGAAAGACAACTACTGCTCAAAATTACGATAATCAGATAAATAACTTGGACAAAGAATTCAATAATCGCCCAAGAAATGCCAAAGAAATTGTGATAATCGAGGAGTAGCTGGGTACATTTTTATCGCAAGGGGCTTGCTGCAAATACTCGAATCCTTTGTTATACTGCTTTTTACCGTAGAGGGCGTTATTTGGTTTCTAGCCTCGTGTTAAAACACGAGGCTAGAAACCAAATAACGTGTAATTCGGACATATCAGCAGGCCCATTCCGATAATGATTGTACCTATAGTAACTCCTTAAATATCACTATTTCTGTGGCTTTTCTTGGACAACTATTGTTTTATTCCTCCAAGTTATGTATCTGCTTACGATAATTTTGAGTAGTTGTCTTTCCAATTGTGCTCTCGTAGGTTTTAATGATTTTTTCTCGTTACGATCACGTCTTTGTTTGGGTTCGTTCTGGCACGGATTACAGCTAACTACGAGGAGCACTGCGCATTTTCCGAGACTAGTCTGAACTTGCCTTGCAACAGCTATCCGTATCGAAACTTCTTGTGATTACCAAGTAATTTTCAGCTTTTAAAAGAAGCATGCGGTGTTCAAAATCAAAGAAATAATATCCATTTTGTCTTTTAAAAATTATTCGATCGGTATGTTGTAAAGAAGTACTTTTTAGAAAGCCGTTTTATTATTCAAACATTAATGTTTCTTTCAACCTGATTTATTAATCCTGCCGAGAGACCCGGCCAGTACAGTAGCTAGCTAGCAGCTGGCAACAACAACCCCATGGGGCGAACTGCTTTGCAACCCATATTTATATCAGCAGTTCGGATTGATTCAGGATGAGCTAGAATATGATTGGTAACAATTAAATACTTAAGTTTCAAGGTGGAATGATTTTAGTGGTGTGCAAAACTGCAATTTCTTACATATTTCATTATTTTTTTCGGAGCGTCGGTTCTCAAAAAACGAAACCGGGACCCGACGGCAACGGTCGGGTCCCGGTGTGATCGACCGTACCGACTCAAGCCTAGTTTCATTTATGAATTACAATCCATAGTTGTAGGACAAATTGGACATGCCTGCAATGCGTCATCAAGCCACGTGACTGTATTACCTTTTGGAAGGGCGTAGCCCAGCAAGCGCGAGATCTGTGAAAAATGGTTGGTTATTGTCATTTTTTGGTCAATTTAGAGATTTTCTAAAAAATCAGAGGCGGGAATATTAATAAGTAGAGGTGTATTCATGTTTTGAAAGGCTTATGTTATTTGGGTTAGAGTGGCCCTTTAATGGTTGGATAATTGAAAAAATTCAACTGCACAGAAGAACACATTTCAAATTTCAAGACTCACCAACGTTCCTATCAAAAGATACAGCCCCCCCCCAAACAAACAAAAAGAATCTTTATCCAATATACCCCTTCACGGTTACGGCCGCCATTTTAATTTGCGAGTAAACATTGCGTCATCAATGTTTTCAGATGTGCATGCACTGTTGCGTCACTGCCTGCGTTGCGCGCTCACATCATTATTGACATAGTACTATTAGGCGCCATTTGGTATTACGAGTAAACCACTTGTTTACTCATAATTTAAAGTGGTGCCCATGTTGGGGCATGCGCACTCTTGTAGTTGTAACAGTGAAAGGGTGTAGCCTAGATCTAGACCCCTATTGTTTTTTTGTTGTCCAGAATGGACTTCTACTTTGTCTTTCGCATTTAACAGAAAAATATTCATTCATCAAATAGCAATAACCATCATGAAAATTGTCTCATATTGTGTAACATATTATTATTAAGACTTAGAAGATTTATGAAATGTAACTTGTAAACTTCTTCAAATTGCTGTTTTATTAAATCAACTGTCGGGATACACAATTGTCCGGACACACAATTTCACAATGCACATCTGGGCAAATACTGGGACTAAGACAATAGCAGGGAAGCACTATTTATATAACATACCATTTCTGTAGCAGTTGGACAATAGAAAGCAAGTATCAAAGTCGAGATAATGTTTGCAGCTAAGCCAACCAGTGTGATGGTGTTCGGGGCGACCGTCCGGGGGACTTGCTCTACAAGCCAGCACCAGAACACCTGCATGACGGGCTCAGTGATCGACTTCCCTTCTGCGCTGTATTTGTGCTCTTTCAAGCGCTTGAGTTGGGGCTGCGAAAGCACCTCCATGGCTAGAAAACCTTCTACAGACATATCTTATGCTCTACCCGACTCGGGCTCCTCGGAAATATGGCGTCTTGGAGATATTTCCGAAGAAATTGAAATTATTTGGCTGTGAGTGAGTTTTTTCTTCAGAATAGGACTCTGACGTGACCCTGACATGACCCGAGTATGGCAAAGGTATATGAGGCGATGATTGGTGCTTTACATGTGGGTTCGTTTGCATATTGCCATTTACTCCACTGTGTATCTGTGTCGGCTGCTACGAAGAAAAAAGAAGAAGATAATTTTAAAGTCGAAGACAGGCGTGTGTCAGGGGCGTGGCAGGGTGAAACCGTGTCAGCCAATCCCTTGCCGTAGACGAACTCATGAAACGAGATACCTGATGATACAAGACAAAATATCGTTCAGTATACTACAAATCTCCCATCATAATATCTTTTAGAAGGGTACGGTATATCATAATCATCCTTCTCCCCCCCCCCCCCCTCCCCCCCCCCCCCCCCCACACACACACTTATCTTCCTGTGCATTTTTACTCCAAATATATTCGGGGAGCAGAGCACATCAACACGATTGTGTACACATTGGTAATTCATATATCCACAGAAATGTCTAAATATGCCCCTCCCCCCTCTCTCTCTATCTCTCTTTTTTCTCACTTCCAACTTCCAACTACGCATGATCCATGTCAGTCCACTGCCTAGATTGTTCCTGTGTCCCCCCCCCCCCCCCCCCCCCCCCCCCCCACCTCACCAGCCGAGAAAATAACACACCTTAAAAAACGGAGACGTCGCTCTCTGTGTGGGGCGTAAGGGTGAGGAAAGATGATGATTGAAGTAGGAAAAAAATGTAAAAACAGACAGAATATTGACTACCGGTAGATGTATGTCTGTCTACTCAGTGAAGATAAGACATTAAATTTTGCATATAAAATCTTCATAATAATGATAATGATAATAATAATCTAAATCATTCGAAAGAATAATTACTTTTCCATTTTTAATTAAATCTCCAAAACATCATACCAAAATAATATTAAATTTCCAATAGTTCGCTCATTTGACAATGACTGAACTATTTGTCAGTCCCCCCACCTCCTGTCAGTCTTTCTTTTTGGTTCTCACCGTCTCTCTCTCTCTCTCTCTCTATCATTGTACCTAATTGCCCTTGATTCACAATCTCCTTAAACATAGTTTTAGCACAGAATTATGAACCCAACAAACTTCAATCATAACTATAGCTTTTAAAATTCCTGTAAACCATATGGACCTAGCTCATGCTTTGTGCATATTTTCAGGGCTGCTCTGAATGAAAAGATATTGTGTCCAGAGAACAAGGGCACTTGTCTGGAAAGAATTAAAGGACAATATAACCTTTATAATAACTTTACTTGTATGAAAACAAGAGAAACGGAATGGCAATAGTTTGACATAAATCAGATCAATATAGTCGTCAATGTTTGAAATGTGAGATTACTATAAACTGTGTATGTGAGTGATTCAATCTCAAATTGTAATTTGGTCAGTGGATTGTGAGGTATAAAATTCATGGGCAACTCTCACATTTATTGTGCAAAACAATATCACTTATTCCTGTTTTTCTCCTATATAGTGCCTTCTCTTTTGGGGAACAATTTACTTAAAATATGTTATGGATGGCATATTATTACAGGTCTTCTAAAAAGTAATTAATTTTGAAAAACTGTTCACATTTTGGAATTATGTCTGTTGGAACAAATGGGGAAAGTTGTCCGGCACTACGTTACAGTGACATTTAATCAATTCAGCCATTTTGCAGAGCACATACGTATAGTAATTACAACGTTCTAAATTCACAACTTTCTCATTGTTTGTCTGCTTCCATTCAAAGCTTCTCTGATATTTCTGCTTTCTTTAATAGTAGCTGTCAATTTTCCCTTTTGAAGAAAAAATTACAACTACGAAGAAAGCCACAGCTCTTCCATCACACTATAAAAATATGCTTTACTCAACCACGACACTTTTTGAAACAAGAATATATTTTAGACATAGGAAAGCGAATTTTTATTCAAAATCATAACATTCTTTTAGAATTAAAAATAAGTACATCTCCGAGAAAACATGAATTATAAACAGTTATATCATTCAAATTGTAAATCAGATTTGAGACAAAAAATACATACACATGATTCATGTACATGTAGATCTAATAAATGCATTGAGCCAATAACAAATTCTGCTATGTATGGACCTTTTCAAAAGCATCATACACAATGCCTTTTCAGGTTTTGTTTCAGTCACATTACAAATTCAAATTGTCAGAAACACATTTTTGCACAGAGCAAAATCATGAACTTGAGAAATCACCCTTTGCAAGTTCTAACCCGTCAACCAAATAGTAATTATACAGGGTGCCCCCCCCCCCCCCTACCAGGACTAGCATACATTATGAACATGACAGACAAAGAAAGCGGACAAAATATACAGTTCCTCAGGTAGACAAAGGAACATCCCTTCACTGCAATTATGTAAAAATGTGTAGAACAGGTGTCACATGCATATTCACCTTTTTACATAATAGCAGTGAAGGGATGTTCCTTTGTCTACCTGAGGAACTGCTTTCTTTGTCTGTCATGTTCATAGTGATACATCCATTAGTGCACAGCACATTTCAGATGGGGAATGTTTAAATACAAAAAAACATTGAAGACATCTACTGGCAGTGCTACTTGCAGGTGGTATTTGGGAAAGCTGTAATAAACGTCAGATTGAGCACAAGTATAACATGCCACAGAAACTTTTCTTTTTTCATGTGTTTTTTATGACATATTTAAGAATTGTTTAAAATGCACTTTCACTGCCGGACAAATTTGAATTCTTACCTTGCGTCACGAATAGCTCTCTAAAAAAACCTCTACCAAATTTGCCAATCTTGGTATCATTTTTCATGTGAATTTGACCCCACATTATTGGAAGTATGCTAGTCCATTTTGGGGGACCACTCTGTATGGCATACATAACTCTCTACTTTAAGAAAAAATCTACAAAGCTAGGATATAAAACAAAAGAAGAACAAAGTCTATTCTGTAAATCAGACATTTTCGCAACATGAAACTTTGGGGGAATTATCATAACGTCAGCCATTTTCAAGGCAAGAAGCTACTGCGAAGTGTAGATATTTAGTGTTGAGTAAATAATAGCGCATCCCATTATCCTAACCCACCACCAAATGCATGAGACCCTACAGTAGTACCCTATTAAAAAGGAATACTTGATATAGTACCGGCTATGATGATATTCATCCTACCCATATTTCTTTCTTACACCAATTACCTTTGAATCCTAGCCCTAGAAATATACAAAAAAATGCTTGAGCAGAAAGAGACCAATGTTCATTAACAATGTGCATATCAAGGGTTCAGTGACACAATGACGTAACTCCATATTTTGCCAAAATGTGTATTTGATATCAAAATGTTCAGAAAAATGTGGGCTTTCCAGGAAACACAAAGACTTAACTCCACCCAACACCCCATTAAAGTCAATGGCTAGTGAAACATAGACTTAACTCCTTAAGGCCCAAGTGCTCAGTGACACATACAGCACCTTTTCTCAAAAATCCCAAAATGGAGTTACGACCCCTCGATATATAGTTGCCTTACTACAGGATGATAATCAAATGGTTGGTGCCAGGCTTTATTTCAGGAATCTTAACATTCAAATGTGTAAAGCGACACCAAACTGAAAAGTTAAAAAACACATTTTTTTTCCCCGCCTCTTTCCCTCTCTTACAAATTGGCATTTAAAAAAACTTTTTGACGCAGTGTCCTTATATTCAAATACATGATTTATATCACAAGAATGTAATTAGCAATAACAAAACATAACAGTTGTGCAAATTTGCAGTAGATATCTCCAAACTTGTATAAGAGCCAAAATTTTGTAAAACAATCATAATAAAAAACATTCCTAAAAGTGTGGCCGCAAAATATTCATCATTAGCAAAATTACAGTAATCTTCCTTTTCAAATTTTAATTTTTGCTACTGGCAGTGTTTTACTCACCTCATTTGTTGTGTACAAAAATGAGGGCTTCAATTTTCACTCGTAGAGAGAATACTACTTTTTGATCTATCTTTTGATCTGACAATTTGCACATACTTTCATCAACACATCTTGGTGCTAAAGATAAATTTTGAGGTAACTTTTTGAGGCTTGTGCAAATCCCTGGTAGGGGCTTTCACCGAGTAAATAAATTAAATGATTATTAAGAGTTAAGACAGGGTTGCACAGCAACAAATTCTGGGCTATAATGAACAATATTAAAGGAGTAATGAACAGATGAACTTTCAACCCTAGCGTACTGTTTATTGCACAGCGCCATCTCATGATCAACTTGCAAACAGTGCATAACCCAATAACTAATTCCCACTTAGCAGACGGAGGACTCGATGGGAGAACCAACAGCTCAGCTAGGGAAGCAGGGAGGTAAGGGACCATACGGCTAGAGGGGAATCTGCGGTACCGTACTGCTTCTAGTACAGTATGGCTTTAAAGAGAAGAATTGATTTTCCGGAGGGTTGAGACAATTTGATTCCTGAATCTTACAAAATATAAGAATGTCAGTAAAAAATAAGACCTTATTATCAACACTTAACTCTATCTTCAATAAGGCGGGTATTTAAAACTTTAATTTCCAACTTACTTTATCGACTATGTTCTTTATTGTGCAAACAATTGATATATGAAATGGAATAAATTTGAATCAATCAATCAATCAATCAATAATCACACACATAATTATTAAAGATAACAAAACAAGATACATTTTAGTTTGATGTTAAGATTATCTCACTACAACTACTTTCCGTTATTCCATTTCACAACTGCCAAAAAGCAATAGATTAGAGTCGTATATCAACAAATGGTAATACATGAATATATATAAATAATAATCATTGGAGTTTGTTTACCCAGGAAGCCTCATCAGCATCAGTGCTTTTCTTTCCTGATGGTCCTGCAATTATCATTACCCCTGCATTCGCCAGGTACCCATCTTCACCTGGGTAGAGAGTGGCAAATGTGGATTAATGCCTTGCCAAAGGATGTTAAGCTAGTGCCATGCTAGAAACAACATAGGACTTACACACTCACTTATTTGATATGTTACAGTAAAACCTGCTTTAGTGACCACCTGTCTACAAAGACCATTTTTTTGTTTCCCTTGAAAATGGTTTCTCATTGAAACATGTACTAAGGGAACATGTACATAAAGACCACCTGCCTATAAAGACCACCTTTCTTGTCTGCCTTGGGTGGTCTTTATAGACAAGGTTTCACTGTACAAGAGGCAGTAATGTGAATCACACACAGCTTATTTCCCCCCAGTGGTTTACCATGGTTGTCTACTGCTGTATAGATGAACAAGGCTGTATTTATCTTATTGCTAGGCAGTACCAAATCAATACACGTGATCACTTCGTAGACATGAGTAGACCAACAGCGCCCTTTCTTTCAATTACACTTATTATTCATCACCCCAAAATAAATCATGACAACTGGGAGGAAAAATATATATCTTATGAAATCAATTAATGAAGAATAATTTAGCAATAAAATCCTCATGTACACAATCTTAGGGGCTATCAAGGTTCAAAGTGAAGGGCAATATTAATGAGGAACATTGTATATAAGTGAAAGTGCCTGGTGAATGTTGCAATAACCTCTTATAGCAGAGCTGCCAACCTTTGACGACCAAAAAAGGGAATCATGATGGCAAAAAAAGGAATTCATTAAAACAAAACTTACAACCACGCGCGACAAACTTCCAATGCAGAAATGTGCATTCCTCATGCTTTTTTTCCCTCCATATTAGGACCTATAGTTTATTTACAAGTAGGTATTTTGTTGTTGTTATTTTCGTATGATCAGCGTTTCATTCTTTATGAGGAGTTTTTTTATTGCATTTGTGATCAAAATAACATTTTAGGGCAGTTGTTTGATGTGCGGTAAGTAAAATTAAAAAATTTAAAAAAATAAAAAATAATTTAAAAAACGAATTTTATGAAGAAAAAACTAATACTGTAATTTGGAGGAAAACGGAATGGTTGGCAGCTCTGTTATTGGCATAATGGACAATGTGTGCTCGCTAAAAATCGTAAATTTGAAATTATTGGGCTACCATGACAAATTTGGTATGAATCAGACGAGCTCAACAAGCCCTTTGATCTGAATGATATGCTAATAGGATTGAAATACTTTGAAGCATGAATATCTATAAAGACAATCACTATGGGTCACGTCCGTAACAGTTACAAGATATCCATTTTCTCTTGAAATAATCAGCAAAAAATTTCCATCCTTCTGAGTTAGAAAATTGGGGAAAAATAGGGAAATTAGGGAAATAAGGGTAAAATCAGGATATTATCAGGCCTGATTTTTGGAGTATTATTTGTTTGTTTTTATAGTTACGTTAAAAAGATGATTAGAGTATATAGCCCTATATATCCCTGGGCTAGACAGAGCCAGGGTAGTAATACTACTTGTTATCCTCCTTGAGCACCCCCTGATATCATGGATACGTCGTATACAATATAAACATAGCTATTATTAAATTATTATTATTGTGCTGCCTGGCTGGGGAGAATGGTGGCTGTCTGTCTGTCTAAGCTAGTTCTTATTGGCAGTAAGCTGAAGGACATTGCATTCTATGGTTCTCAGCCTCTCCACAGCAGGCTGAAAATCCGGCTGCAGTCTGAGCGTGGATTGGTAGTACTCCAATGCATGGTCCCATTGACCCTGAGGAAGAGGAAGAGCAAGAGGATGAGGAGGAGGAAGAAGAACAAGAAGAAGAACAAGAAGGAGGAGAAGAAGAAGAAAAAGAAGAAACATAAGGAGAAGCAGAAGAAGAAGAGAAGAAGAAGGAGAAGAGGTAGGGTAAAAGTATAAGAAAGAAGAAGAAATGAAGTAGAAGAAAAGGAAGATGGAATAGGAGGATGAGGAAGAAAAAGGGAGAAAGAGTGGAGGGAGGAAACGACAAGGAGAAGGAGAAAGAGAAAGAGAGGGAGAAAGAGCAGAAGGTCACAAAAAAAGAGAAGGAGGAGAAGAAGAATAATAATCAACAAAAGCAACAAAACATCAATGTTGATATATATTGATTTTAAGTGTAAATTACCAAAGCTAATTTTAGATTTTATCCCATATAAAATCTTAGAATACCACACTGGTCACTGTTGGTCCAATGATAACCAGGCCATGGTCAAAATCTCACACATACCTAAAGCTAACTCTGAACCTAACCTAAAATCCAATTGCAACCTTAAGCCTGAGGTCCATGGCAAACTAGGCATTATTTCACTCATGCCATACCAGGTGATTAAGCTGATTATAATGCACAGAACAGGTCCTAGTGCAATTTTTTGTCTCGGACACAACCCGTGAAGCAGTTTGTGCTAACAAAGCGCAAGATTTGAATTTGACCGAAAATCAACTTAGAACAGAAATCTGACATTACAATTTACACAAATGAGTGCATTTGTGTGACGATTCAGTTGATTTGAACATCAGTTGTTGTAATGTGAGGTAGTGGAATGATGCCTGATGAACGAATGCCCTCATATTCAAACTAAGCAGCTAAAGGTTGTGGACCACAACTATCATCTTTGTGTAGTTCTATTTACACATGTTTACGTACAATGCACTTGACTCTTAGCAATACTGAGCCGATTTCTTATCATTTTGACGATTCCAAAACCTCACAATAAACACCAATACTTAAGTGCTACATGATCCAACCCTTTCCAGCCACTTACGCAGTTTCTTTCACATTACAATCCTAGCCTACAACTCAACTTTATGTTTAAAAGAAAATTCCAGAAGCTTAGGGGGAGTGTTTCACAAAGACTAAGATCGACTTTAAGTTGGACTTAACTATGGCAGGCTGTTCATGCCTAGTTTCTCCAACACTTCCTGACACTGGTTTTTCAAGGGAAGTACAAATCATGGTCACAAATCTACAGAATTTATATTTTTTGATAGTTCATTATTGAAGGAAAAAATATAATCTGAAGATAATAATTGAAAGGCCAATGGTGAGAACAACCAGTGGCATGAATGGCCTGCCATAGTTCAAGTCCAATTTAAGTCGATCTTAGCCTTTGTGAAACACTCCCCTGAGCAGATTTCACACAGGCAAGCCAATGTGCGATGAGTCGTTCTTACCTTTGAGGAGTAGACGTTAGCCAAGGTGAAATGGTTGATGACCAGCTGAGGTGTGATTTCAATGGCCATCTTAGCAATAGTAGCAGCATCATCATACATTCCAACTCGGTGGAAGATATTAGCAATGCTCACCAGCGCTAGGTCCTGACACATAAAACAATGAGTAATATTAGTATGTATAAACAACAACAATAATAGCAACAACAACAACAGCAATGATAATAATAATAACAATGATAGTACTAATAACAGCAACAACAAAAAAACATCATTAATAATAATACTGCAAAGATAATATCAAAAATTTGTTCTTCATCTAGCAAGCATAGGCACGCCGGTACAGCTCTTCCTGTGGCCTTACAAATATTATTACACCAGTGTTGTCATTGTAAACACTTAAAGGGATTGGGTAACTTTGTCTCAGATTCTGAAACAAAATCCTGGATTTAGCTCATGCTGCAATGATAATTATAAACCTTTAGGTCAGTCAGGACCCCCATGAAATTTACAAGCCGATCGCATGTCTGATTATCAAGATATTTATGATTGGAAATCGAAATTTAAAAAATTGTTTTCCTCACGGTTTTCATAACACTACAGTCTATTGGGGAAAATGAGTATGGTAAAACCTGTCACTTAAAGATTTTTACTTTTTTGAGGCACTGAGCACTAAAACACTTTGTATATTTATGTTAAGAACCTTCTCAAATGTACCACAATGCTCACATTGGTAATTACAGTGAAACCTGTATATAACAACCACTCAAGGGGGTAAGTGAAGTTTCATGAGCAAGTGGTCTCATACAAGGTTCCTTTAAGACATGTTTAATACATGAGAAATATATTCAAAGGAAATCACAAATAGAGTCTTTATGAACAGGTGGTCTAGCTGCTACACAGGTGGTTGCTAAAGTAACTTTGACTGACAAGTCTATCATTGAAAATGAGCATTGATAAAGTCCATCTAAAAATACAATACAAATACAAAGAATTGAAGAAAATACATATTTTTTACCTTCATATCTGAAGGAGCATAATGAAGGGCATGCCTGAGACAGTCCAAGGCATTCTGGGACTTGCCTTCTATTCGCCAGTAGAGGGCCGCCATATTGGTTGCAACCCAAGATTCTGGATCCTTCATTACATGAAGAGACAGAAGGAGAAAGAAAAAGCATAAAAAACAAATAGCTTTTAGTTTTGGAAATCCCTTTCAAATTTCATGTACCGGTATTTGCTTTAAATAATAAATTGCTTTTCAATTAAGTTTTAAGTTGAAGAGAAGGGTAAGTTTTGGTAAGAACAAAACATAATGTGTTAGCTTTTTCATTATTTGTATGTCAGTCTGGAAGAATACCATTAAAGAAATTTTGCCTGAAAATAATTGCATTTCACCACTCTCCCATTAGAAATATGAAAAGAAAGAGCTGAAAAGACTGGATCATAGCCTACTCTCATGCTGAGTGCGAAGTACACATGTGCATACATGTGCATACAGAGGTGATATTTGAACGCGCACGTGCGCGTAAACACAAGTACGTACAACTTGCTAGGTAGGCCGTCGTCTCTTTCCAAAATTATTAATTTATTGAATTTTCTCTAAAAAAAAAGAAGAATAAAAGGTATAGGGTCTAAAAAGAAAATTAGAGGAAGGAAAATGAAAGAATCCTAAAAAATAGTCATTTATGACATGAAATTGTACATATGTATAATATATAAATAATTCATAAAATAGTGTGTGCAAAAATAGTCAACTGTGACTGATTGCCAAACAAAAACAAATCAAGAAGAAGTGTGTAGTCACATACAGTTAACAACTAATTTATTCATACCCCTTCCTTATGTCTTTTGTGTTGAAAAGTGGACTGGTTGAAATGGGATTTTGTTGAAAACTTTTAGATGTAAGCTTTAATATGTCACATTCTCAAGAAACGTAAATTAGAACAAATCAATTTTTGACATACTTAAACAAATTGCAAAACATGGTAAGGGTATGACAAATTTAGTTGCTAACTATTTTGTTTGTTATATATTTGTAAAACTGCAAAAGAAAAGAAAAATCAAACAGAAATACATAAATCAAATCAATCAAATCAAACTGTAAACCTGTTTCTAGTGTGCAGTGCATGATATTCAGGGATGCCAACCTTTCAGAGCACAAATCAGTAATCATAAGGCTAAAAATCCGTAATTTGGAGACAAAATCCGTAATTTTCTGCGCGACGCAAATTTTTCTGCACGCTGGCAAGCGCAGCTCCCGCAGGCAAGCGCGATAGCACAACAAGTTAAATAAAAGTAACATACCTGTTCATTAGTTGGTGTTACACGATGCATTTCCATTTCTTACTGTATTCTTCTTTAAAAGTCTGTAACTTCTTGCCACGCTTCTTAGTTGTGGAAGACATGATGATTGATATCTAAATCCAACCAACATGAGTTCAGATTGTCGACGAAAATTGACGAACGCTGTGACAGCTTGTGAGAAATCCGACAGTGTACACGGCGCTGGCCCGGCGGTAGCGGCGCGGCCAAGAGAGGTATTTCACCCGGCCCCCGCTCGCGAAGCACATGTATGCACCTGCGCTGTGAAAGGGGTGTGCTAGATAACAAATTGTCCGATCGGAAGCGCTATGGGATTTCTATGCATGGATTCAAGGATGGCTGCGCTGCAATAGTCAAAAGTACCGGTACGTGCTAAACCTTAAAGTGCTAATTTTGAAATCGGCAAAATCCGGGATTTATGGTATGAAAACCGTACCGCCCGTAATTGGCCGATTTCCCGTAGAAATTACGGGAAATCCGTACTAGTTGGCATCTCTGGATATTTGCAGCAAGTTTGAGTCAATTTATTTTCCTTTTGATCATTCCCAAATCTACTGGTATACACAAAGTCTTACCGGTATGTATTACAAAATCATTATTTCTCAGTTGCTTCTACGTATTTTGGTTTTTGGTTTTGTTTTCAGGGGTGGGGAGAAAAAGGGGGGGGGGGGGGGTCCACAATGTAGG
>JAVYIG010007496.1:0-101288 GCA_035222895.1 Strongylocentrotus droebachiensis
AGCAAATTTCTGCTGTTTTTAAACCCAGTTGTAAAAAAAATTGATCTTCTGCAGACAAATTAGGGTTTTTCAGTGCCTAAAACTGACCAAACGATGTGATATTGCAAAATATTTAGCTCTACATGACTTATTCCGATGATAGCTCTTCGGCTATTAGAGTGAACTAGACCATGCTGCTTGCATTCTTGCGGCTAAGAGCCCCTTTATGTCTACTTTCTCTGGGCTCAGCTGCGTGCGTGTGGGCATGATTATATGCTCAGCCATGCGAAGTAGACGTTTAATGGAGACACTCGCTTGTACGCAATTATTTTTTAGGCAAGTTGGGCAATTAATGGGAAATCTTTGACGTAATTGCAGTTCCATGCCAAAGGTTCTGATTTTATATTATGTTTATGCACGGGATGGCACGTTGTAGACTAATCTCTTGGCCACTATTTTCGATAATAGTTCTAGAACTGGCATTTAGGATTTTAATATGAGCCTTTGATCATGTGGACAAAAGAAGTATTTTAAGTTGAAAACAACACACATACCGTATTTGCCGGCGTAAAGGCCGCAGTATTTTTGGAAGAGAAAATATCAAAAAATCGGGGTGCGGCCTTTACGGCGAAACAGAAAAAAAAAAAAATAAGTCAAAACCAACACGAATTTGTACATATGGGACTAGATCTACGAACGGTACAATAACTATACATTTCCACACATCTTACCGACAATTTTATCTTGCATTGTTGACATGAAGACGAAAATAAACTTCCAAAAACAACATCTGCCGATAGATTTTGATCTAAGTTCGTGCCAATGCATTGCAAAAGTAAAAGAAGGGCCCGTTTAACGGGAGCCGACGCGAAGCATCAAGCACGCGAAGTCGCCACTTTCAATCCATTTCAATGACTACATCACAGAAAACTGCATAAAATGCTATCAGTGTGTGATGGCCGAGAGGTTTAAGGCGGTGATTTTAGTCACATCAACATTTGTACGCAAGAGATCGAATCCCGACTTTGACAAAAGATTTCTTTCTTTTTTCTTTTTTTTTTCTTCTTTTTTTTTTTTTTTTTAAATGTCAAAATCGTGGGTGCGGCCTATACGGCGCTGCGGCCTTATCGCCGGCAAATACGGTATACGCCTTGTCCCAACTTTTTGGACAGACCCATATACAAGTTCTTTCCTGGAACATTCTTGGAAGCGAGTAGTTTCTGTATCAATCTTCTATGGTACTTAATCACTCTGGATCTCATGCGATAGCTACAGAATTTTACAATTTATGCTCTATGAGACCCATGTGTGGCTTAACAGGAATGCATCCTCCTTTATACTCCATCTTGTGTAGGTTCCTGTACCTCAGAAAATTAATTTTGTGGAAAAGCTTGAGCATGGTTAAAAGTCTACAAACACATCTGAATAAAACCTTCAATAAAAACATTGCCAAACATAGCACAACAATATGCTATGGGATAATTAAGCATAAAAACAATCCATGTATGAATATGTATGACATATTCTGCACAAAGTTGAAGAGCTATAACATGGCTGTTTCGCTGAGCGAAATTTATTTTGTGCTTTTTTAAGCAGGTTTAAAATCTTAGAAGAGATTTTTAGAGTTCAGATTGTTTGTTCCATAAGATAAGAAAAAAGGTTCATTTTTGTTAATCATAATATCAGGAAAGCTAGATATTCATTCGTTCAACTTCAGTAATCATTGAATCGCACGTGTGAAAGTGAATATTATACGTGTGGTGCTATGCCAGAGACATTACTGTATAATTTGTTGCCGTTTTGACGAAGAGTATGTCCATGTTACAGTTCATATAAGAGTTTCTTGGTTCTTGTTTTGGAGTACTTGTCAGAAGCAGGCTCCCTTCCAGTACGCTATCTTCATTCATATCTGATGAATCCAGCTCATTAGGAGTGTCTGTTAATGTCACATTTTCATTTGCTTCTTGGGAATGGTCATCAAATATGCTTATGGCAACTCAACTTGCTTTGGAGGTATCCAATTCGGTCTGAATTACTGCCATCCTTTCTCGCAACTCTGATAAATCTGTTTTGAGAGCATGGCTCTGCTTAGCCAGTTCTTTGTTTTTTTTAACAACACTATTTTTTTTCTCCATTGTCTGCTCCTCATCAACTGCTTTAAGCAGTTTTTCAATTTCCTTTCCTACATTCATGATGTAAGGAATACCAGTGTCAACAATGTACTGCTTATATTGCATGCATGTGGAGATACCAACTAGCTGTAACAGACGACTTTGAATGCTTTCTTTTGCCTTCAGTGTTCTGTTGTGGGTATCCATCCTGGATTTACGCTCCAACAGATCAAGAAGACTTTCTTGATTTCCAAGACAGCTAATATGTTGACAAGCTAAATAATATGGAACTTATTTAGGCCAACTATTTCACTTGACAAGTGAATATTTGGGAAGAAATATATGCATAAATTAAATGTAGGCCTCTTTTGTACATTTGCATTATGTTGGATTTGAAAGCTAGTAAGCATTTCAATAATAACAATCTCTAAAAAGTAGGATACTAAATTATGCCTAATTAGCATGATTGATCAAGAAATAAATCAATTATTTATAAAAAAACAAGCAAATTACTTTTTCAAAAACTATAATTTAATAAAGTTAAACAATTGTTTCCAATTGTTAAAGTAATGTTAGAATATAGAATATAATATAGAAAAGAATATAGAATAGAATATAGAATAGAATATAGAATAGAATATAGAATAGAATATAGAATAGAATATAGAATATAGAATATAATATAGAATAAATCACTTTCCACCCAGGTGAAGCATATTACATAAAATTACACAACTTATACAAAAATCTATAATATAAATAGATTCATAAAAAGTATGAATAATACATATACATTACATATTACATAGAACATAAGGATAAATGGAAGAAGACTACAAGGAAGAAATAGAGAAGAATATAGAATGAGAGGATTAAAGGAGAATGTAGCCCTTGGTGGAAAAATAACCCCAAAAACCGACCCTTTCTCCAAAATAATGAGGTCATTATTTCTCTGGTGTTTCAGGAGTTGAAATATTTCTGTTAACGGCTCACTCTGTCATTAATTCGTCTACAGTGGCTTCCTCTATCCCAATCACCTGTCCTTTATACCATTGCGGAATACCTGCTGGACTATAGCACCTGTGCTGCACCCGTTTACCCACCAACAGGTGTGGAGATGCTGTAAGGGTAGGCAAGTGTTCTTTTGAATTCTTTACTGCTGGCTTCTTTTGATCTTCCTCTAGCTTCATTGCAATCTGTATCTTTTTTCTCTCAAATCTATCTGCCAGTTCTTCCTCTCCTGTGTCAGAAACGGCAGTGTCAAGCTGTGCAGCCAGTACCAAGTGATTTGGATCTGCGGTTGTAGACTGAATGCTTCATTGCAATCTGTATCTTATTTCTCTCAAATCTATCTGCCAGTTCTTCCTCTCCTGTGTCAGAAACGGCAGGGTCAAGCTGTGCAGCCAGTACCAAGTGATTTGGATCTGCGGTTGTAGACTGAATGATGTTGAGTTCCACAACGGCAATAAGATGTTCCTTCATATCTTCATTGGTGAGCTGTTTGGGCTTTCCACCAACGGTGCTCGTCAATTGGAAGGGATCCTTGTGTGGTGCCATCAACTTAAGGATTTTCTGATGAAAGCTGAGTTGCTTGTGAATTTCTTGCTGACTTCTTCATTTGAAAGCTGCTGATCTATTGTGTTGTACTTCGCTTCAATATCCTCAGCTCCCCATACTCAACCTTGCCTAACATTCTCTCGGGTTAGTGTCAGTTTATCGCTTTCGTCTCTTTGTTTTCCCTATTTTGCTGCTTCTCTTTCAACTTTTGCCATCTCTAGTTATCTAGTACTGCCTCCTCTCTTGGTAATGAGTTATTGCTGTGTAGGCATGTCTGCGAGCTGCATCCATATACCTTGATGGAATTTCAGGATCAAGATTATCCAGCCAATTAACAGTGCCATTGTTTGTCCACATTATTAGTGCTTCCAAGGTTATAGTTCTGGCATTGGGTCTCGGGCGAACCATCATGTCCAACAGGGCAAAGTCCCTTTCTCGGATGACATTGGTTGTGGGCACATTGCCAATCTAGCTTTCACAGCTTTTGTTGGCTCCCATTATTTCCCACCAGGTGATTCGTCCTGAAACTGCCATTCCAAGATCAACGCAGCTGATTAGTTGTAGTGCTTGGACACACATGCCATGGACATCTTCTGATGGTGCAGGATATGCAGTCGTATCCTAGTTGAGGTGTAATTACTTCCCACCATAGGACACCTCTGATGGCATTTTTTCTTCTGCAATACCTCGGAGCACTGCTCACTAACAAACTTTGCTGTGGGGGACAGGCCAGACCATTAGGCGATGCCCCCCTTCCGAGACTCATAGCAGGAAAACCACTTGCTGGTGGCCACAGTGGTCACAGTGGTCACAGAGGCTATACCCCTACCCCGACCGATGGCAGGAAAACCACTGCTAGGTCTTAACGTCACTGCAGAGAGATTCAGTAAACGGCTTACACCGGAACCGCAGGAATGCGGGTTCCTAGGTGTAGCCACCGGTACGGAACGCATTGTTTTCTTAGCCTTATTATCAAGCCACCACTTGAATCTTCGTCCCCGCTGCTCTCGAGCAGCCCTAGGAGCTTTGCTGGGCCTGACCGGAGTCAGGGCCGCAGCACCCTTAGAGATCTTTCTCTTTCGAGATTTCCGGGATCGCCTACCGGTTTGTGTCCCTACAGACATGAAGCAAGGAACTGCGGGTATCAGATCCGCGGGTTCCTCCAGTGTCGACGGTCCTTCCATAGGCGGGTTTGTCATCACCGACTCCAATACTTCGTGCACCAGGAGTACCGCTGCATCCTGGAAAGGATCAGGGCCCTCCTGCTTCACGCTTGCGTCCGTCGCAGCAAGATCCGTTACTTCCATCGCAACTGGTTCATTCTGCACCTGATTGCTTGACTCCAATGAATCCATCCTGTAGGGGGGAAACAAAGGTCAACACAAAAATAAATTTAAAAATAAACTATCGACTCTGCTGTTTGCAGAATGAAGGAGCTCTGAATAGGAGAAATTTCCATATGACTCGAATTGTAATTCTAATCTCCTGGATTATCTAACTTACTTCAGAAACATGACCTAACTTGGGTTCTGAGACCGAATCCGACTTCTTAGCTAAAGGAAATACATAATCTACTACTTCAACGAAATGAGACCAGTTATTATGCGCCCGACAACAATAAGGACAACCACCACATTTCAGTATGATCAATGTGCATTCCCGGCGCAGCACTGTCTCCATCCAGTATTGTATTGTATTTATTTTCTGTCATTTAAAAAACATCAACAAATGAATATTTACAATCATAAAGACACACTTATTTTAAAAAAAGAAAGACGGAGGGATGGCCCTACTCAGCCTTTTTAGCATAACAATGCTGTTTTACAGAGGGGTCCTTATAGACAAAAAAACATGAAAATAGATAGTACAGAAGTAAGGAAAACTTACAGCAAAATAAGAACTTACAATAATGATAAGAGCAAATTGGAGTAAAACAAGAAACAGGAGAGAAATATTTACGATATATATACAAGCGAGAAAGTTAAAACAAGAATTTTTTTATAATAAATAGAGTAGTCCTTGTGAATTATCTTTCCAGAGTTTAAGTGTCTGCTGCACATCATTCAGTGTCGTGTTCAGTGACAGCACATTTTCTGCGGACTTAATGGCATCCCATAAGGGCTTGGTGATGAGCAAATGTGGAATTCCAAGTGCCTTCAATTCTGCAACATGCAGCTTCTCTTCACTGTCTTCACAAACCGCCGGGAGAAGTGAATTTGGGGATTGGCAGACTCTTGACGAACGTTATTATGTGTTTCAGGTGGCAGAGTTCTGCTGCGGCTCCTACAAAGAGGATGTTGGCTCTATTGCCAACATAGTGCACAAGATGATTAGAGGTACCGTACTCTCTTTCTAGAAATTCTGTGAATTCGTCTTCGACGCCAGACTTATCACATCCTTGATGATGGAAGGCTTTGCTAGCCGTTCTTACCAGTCTAGTAACTCCAGCCTCTGCTGTCTTACCACTGGTAGCTATGTCCTTGTATGATTTCAGAGTCCTGTTGACCTCTGCAGCAAAGTAAATACAAATTTTTCTTTCAACAATTCAAACAAATTTCCAAATTCCAACATCAATCAAAACAATGAGTATAAACAGTCAATAAAAACATTAAAATCTATGCATTTCAATCAAACGATTAAGAAGAAGGGTTGTGGTCACATTTGCAGCGATAATATCCTTCACGACCTGAAGGACATTTACTTCTAGTTCCCCAAATTCCTCTTGTTTACTAATGTCCAGTGACCCAGTATCACATGTTCTCAGTAGCCGATCCAGTTTCTTTCTGTCTTTTGTTTTCTTCTTCGGGATTTTGTTTGCCAGTCGTTTAGAAATTTTAGCTTTAATTTCACCGCTTTTTGTTCTTCTTTCCTGTCTCTGTTTGCTTCTTAATATTATTGCCAACTCAATCAGCTTTTTGTCTTTTTTAGTTGTAGGACCACTCTCTGTTGCTCCTTTGCCCACTTCTTTTCGATCACCTGCTGGAGGATGTTTCTCTGTATCCCATGAAAAGTCTGCTCTGCGATGCAGGCTACCCGACGGTTGCGTAGTATGTGTTCCATCTTCTTCCAGCTCCCTCCCGCAAATAGGATTGCTGCAGAAAGCAGCATATTTCCTGCGAGTGTTCTGTGAAAGCAGGGCTGGCCTTCCTACTTCCACTGCTTGCCGCAAGTGTAGCATTCAGCGGTCACAATGGCCAGGGTCCCCATTTCTCTCTTGCTAATGCTAATGTTGCCTGACCGTCAATCCCAGCAAAGCCTGAAGAACTCCATTAGCTTTCCCTCGAACACGATGTACTTCTTTTCTTCATGAGGAGAGACAGCCATACCAGGTTTCAATGCCACTGCAGGGCATCTTCCGACACATCTGAAATGACAAGAAAACATATCAAATTTGAAAACGGTAAGAATTGCTCTTCATCAGGACACTGTAACGTACGGACAAGATTGCTGTGTCATTCTTGACGACAAGTGTGACAGCATCAGGTATCATGTTATCTATGAACAGTCATTATTTTGCATAAGAAGTTGACTTACGCAAAAAAAAAAGCATAATTACATTAAAGGCATGTAGGAAGATTGTGGGCATTATTTTTTTGTAATACTTGGTCATTATTTGAGTTACCAGATTGAAGGAAATGACCCCCAAACAAATTTGAAGGTCTATGAAGATTTCTTTTATGTGAAATATTTCTTCTGCATTACATTTGAAATTTGAATTGATTGGGATCATTCTGGCATGACCTCTACCTAAACTTATCACTTTCCCAGACTGAATGCATTTTGGGCAACCATGCAGACCATTAAAGTGCATCATGTTTAACACCATGTATTTTGCAGGCATCTCACATGTGCCACACAACAGTGTTCCGCTAACACTGATTTTCTTATTGCACGCACTTCAAACCCATCATTCCTGAGGATGATGCAATTGCGATATTAAAAAAAAAAATTATATATGTTTTTTTTATTTTGTATTATCTCATCACTCGACACAGTGTTATGAAGGAACATACACTATTATAGAAAATGCATGTTCATGTTGAAAATAGGGAGAAAATTATATAATCAATACACATGATACATGCAATATAGCAATGACAAGACATATAATCTAAGATAAAAAACAATGGTATGGAAATGAAATGTTTACTATCATTTGGCACTGAATAGTATAAAGAAAACAAAATCAATTTGTGAAGATGTCTACAATGTCAGTGTAACAAAGGTTGTACCTTTATTATGACAGAAGTGAGCGATCATCTCAATATTGATTATATCACGATTCGCCCTTAAGGGCGAGAGAATTTAAGAAACGTGCTGTAAAGAAAAGTTCTTTGACTTAAAAATATTCATTATATCAATAATTTTCTAAATCAGCCTCGGTTTGTTTTGTGTAAATAAAATTCCATTGTTACTCTTGTTCTTTATTTCTTATATCTGTACAGCTTGTGCAATTCTCAAATTTGATTCTCGGTGGTTTACTCTACCTTTATTTTTGTCGGTATTTTTGAAGTTTATAAAGTAAAGGTAGGAAAGCAATATATTATTAAATTACGGCTGTCTCGATCTATATGCCTGAATGCCCTTGCTCTATAAAGTAATTATACTTATCCTAGAATATACACTTTATATATTTCCACGAGCAAATAATAATGGTGACACTACTACTTCTACTACTACTCAATATTGCTTTTGACTTTACAAAACATAACAAAACATATAATCAACAACAAGAGTATAGCTGATTATACAAGATAATTTTTTTTTTTTTAAAGCAACACAATGTTTTTCCACCTATTATCAAATGATACAAATTTGTTACTTTTAACATAAATATATTGTTCAAGAGAATGATAATACCTTAACATGCATTTAAAAGAATTTAGTGAGAGTACGCTATTTTTGCATTTGTTGGAAAATATATATAATTTGGCATAATTTGGATTTGGAAAATCGGTATTGTGCACTGCCCCCGCACAGAGCTAATCCAACATGCTCTCAGCCAGTGAAAGTGCAGAACTGTATTGGAGGGAAGAAGTTGATCCTCAAAGTCCCTATCCATGATGCTTTACGAACTATAGCTAATGCTTCCTGACGATGATCAAGTACTGAAGTACCACAAACTGTGTTGAATAGGTGCACATGTGAATCAAAGTCATGAAGTAAGGCACTGTTTGTTTTATAACACACACACACAACATCAACCTATAAAAGGAAAGAAGACTCTTGTCACTATCTGCTCCTATTATGGAACATTTCAAATTTCCTGAAGAATTTGCAATGCTTTCACCTGAAATGAATGAGGCATATTGCACAGATACATTGATGATTTGTTTTGTTGAGAGGTGGCTTTTATTTTATGTGGAGGGGTCCACAATTTAAATAGTTCGCTAGTATAGGCACATACTTCTTAGCTGTTTGCTTTACTGGATCCAGTTGTCTGTGATCAAACAATGCAATTTCTCCCCAACAACAAACAGATGCTGAATTTTTCTGTTCACCAATTTTGGATGGGTCTTCAAGAAATTCAGCCAAAAGAGATATAGAACACGAAGCAGCTCTCTTCTTCCTTTCAACATCTAGTCCTTTGTACAGGCTCTCTTTTCGCTTGATGAATTTTTTTAATCGATCTTCCGTGCTGACTTGGGGTACTTCTATTGGCTCCGCAGACTTCTCAGTAACGTTGTTTGCTTCCATGACTTCTTCCAAGTGCCGCCTCATATCACTTACGGAGAAAGGTTTGTTTTGTGAGGTTAGTTGGTAATGTTCTCTTGATGAGCCGTGTCACTTTTTGGAGAAATTGAAGTTGGGAGTGAATAGCTCGTCTTGCAGTTTCTGCATCAGACTCTTCAACAGCGTTTGAAATCCACAATCCCCCCAGAGTAGAAAACTCATTTGTCAGGTGAAACAATGACAATTTTTGTTTGTCTTCTTTCTTTTTCCTCTTTTTTCTCTTTTTCTGCTTCTCTTCCAAGGATGCCCACTTCTCTGCCTTTATCATGTTAGCTCTTTCCCTGTACAAGTTTTCACAAGTTTGAAGAAAATACCAAGGGCTCTCACTTCTGCTCTGTGCTCTGCTGCATCTGCCTTCACTGCCTGAAGGAGGAGGTTTGCTTCTGGCAACATACCAACAAAATTGATGATGTGGTCCAGGTGAAAGTAAAGTGCAGCTGCAACCTCAAAGACTATTTCCCACATTGTGCACCAGGTGATTCTTAACACCATGCTCATGATTTAGGTATAAGCAGTGAAGGAGTCTTCCATACCACTCTGGTCTGACCCTCTGTGGTGGAAGGCCTTGCTCGCTGTCCTGACAAGCACATTGTGCACCAGGTGATTCTTAACACCATGCTCATGGCTGAGGTAAGTAGTGAAGGAGTCTTTCATACCACTCTGGTCTGACCCTCTGGTGGAAAGCCTTGCTCGCTGTCCTAACAAGTCGTGTCGCTCCAGATTCTCCTGTCCCCATGATATGCCCCTCTCTGGCTTGCGTTGAAATGTCCTCAAATGACTTGAGTGTCTTGTTGATGGTGTCTGCAAAATTTATCAATGGATGCATCTTGCAGTAGAAGGTGCCAAATTCTGCTGTCGATTGCTAAACTGTGCTTGGTGTGGTGAGAGCGAGGTAAGGCCTCTTCCTTGGTACGCATGCCTCGCAGCTTTCACTGCACGAACTGCTGTCAGAGTAAAAAAAATCTGTTTCCTCCTCGTATAAATCGATAGTTGGATGGTCACCACCTTCTTGCTTCAGTGTTTCTTTCGCTTCTTCTTCAATATAGCCATGAATCATACATCAGACACATAAAAATAAACTCACCAAATTGACCATGCTCCCTCACTCAGTTCCAAATAGCGCTTGCCCTGCCCTTCTCTAAACGATGCCATCTTACCACTCAACTACTGTATGGTATGGTTTGTTTTTATCAAACTGTAGACAAAAAAAGAAAGAAGAGTACTTGCCTCCCTATCAACAGCTGCGGTGTATCTGCCTCTGTAGATGGCTTTGAAACAGAGATGGCACTGGCTTATTTGAAGGCTTCAGAGGCTCTGATTAAGCCATGAATCATACATCAGACACATAACACAATACACAAACCAATTTCCACAATGCTATTAATGACAAATAAAATTGTATAGATGGTTAGGTAATTTCTTTAACTTCCATAAAAATGTGAAGAAATAATATTTCCAATATACTAGAGGCCTATCCATAAAGCCTCAGTCCATTGGTAAACGTAGCCAACATCACCTCTGACAGAGGAACCCCTCGGATATCCGCCACCAATTGGCCTACATCACCTAGAAAGTAAGGAGTATTGTACTCGCACTCGGGATGAACCTTCAGGTTTGGGGAGTCAGTCTCCAAAAGAAGACGATCCCGCGGATCACACGCACTGCGGCACGTTAGTCTTTGTTAAAGGTCTTTGCAAGACCTGTGATCCCAAAGTAGCAATATGGGAACCTGAGAATCAGTGTAAATGTTTTCTCTGGTTAACCAGGCACTTCCTCCGCAGTGTCCTTAGGGCTATCCTATGAACTATATAGCCCATGCGGTCATCACCCCGGCCTCGAAGATGCATGACCAGCAATTTCCCGAGGGTACCCAGATCCAGGAGGCGATGCAGGAGATCCTCACTGCTACCCTCAAAGGTTCTGGTGCACTGAGAAGTCGAGTCTGACTTCACTCAGCGCAACCACTCGGGGATGTGCTAGGTAATACATCATCAACCTCCAATGTTCAGATGTGAACATGGAAGCTTTCTTCGGGTGAATCCCCACCGCGAACCGCCACAGCGCTCCCTCCTGAGGATTATCGAGCAACTGTCCCAGCGAAGAGTTTGCAAAGAACTCTGGGTCACAGTAGTTCCTCACTCCCCCCTCAACATGAGCTAAATGGTCTGGAACCCTCCCCGGAGTCAGCTAGTAACGATGTCCCCTGGACCTGTTAATGGAGGCTTGCATCCGGTCCAGGTGAAAGTGAGCGTCGAAACCCCTATAACACGCTTTGGCAGAGGCTGTGTCTGTATTGGTCGCGAGTGTCTGGGTACATCTGCCGGACCCTCATTACCACGCAACTCTAGATTACTCTCCTGTTTCCTACTCCCAGACGACCATGCTGCCACTGCACTAGGCAGCAATACGCTGTGTGACGGCGTGAGCCGGTACGGTACGGTACCCGGTACGGTCATCCTCGAGGTACCCCACCCTCCTCCTCCTCCCTGCTCTCCATCCCATGACTCACCCCTGCCTGCCCTGTTAATACAGGGACACTTGTGCGCCGCTCGCCTAATTAAATTTTCAAGTTGCTTATAGTTTACACAGGTCTGTTGACCTTCCCCACTATTTTTATCTGTTTGCAGTGTTTGGTGGAATCTCCTTTTTAGATTTTTAATCTTGTCTTGGATGGAAGTTAAGGATCTCACATATCCTGCCTCTGCTTGAAGGCGTACCATTTGCTCTCCATCACATGACTCACCCCTGCTTGCCTCGTTAATACCGGGACACTTGTGGGCCGATCGCCCAATAAATCTTCAAGTTGCTATATAGTTCACACAGGTCTCTCAACCTTCCCCACTCTTTTTATCTTTTTGAAGTGTTTGGTGGAATCTCCTCTCCAGATTTTTAATTTTGTCTTGGATGGAAGTTACGGATCTGCCTCTGCTAGAAGTCATACTATTTCTTCATGCACAACTATGTTCCTAACTGTCCCATCTAATTTCTGCTTCATATCCTCCTTTGCCCAAATAGGACACTAGAAATAAAGAACGCTGATTGGTCACTAAAGGACAAATGTATGATGTTATGACGCCATTGGGATAACGAAGAATCTATGAACGATAGATTCTAGTTCTTTCAAGTATTCTAGTCATTTTCTTCAAAGCTTTCCAAACCCTACCTGAAAATCTAAAATTTCAAGTTTCAATTCATTTTTGTCACAACTTCCTTGACTTAAAATGAATTACCTCTTTGAGGATTCAGCAAACGTCTCAACTAGACATTTCCGCATCTCCACCCTATCCACTTTCTTCTGCTCTTCCTTCTTCATGTCCTCCGCCTTGGCAGTGCCGGTCTCTGCCTCTTCCTCCAAGAGTACAAGTTCCTCCAGCAAGGAAATTAACTCCGTCTGGATTTGCTTTCTTCAGGAGCTATTCCGGGGGGCCCTTTTCTCCTCTGCATTCTTTTGTTTGTTTTTGATTTGTAGATAAAGGTACCGATCTTAAAAAGCACGCTGGTCAACTTTAAAGCTGTGTTTCTGGAGGCCCTCTGCTACATCAGTCCATGCTTTCCCCCTTTCCTTAGTTCCCTTTCGGTGCATGAATGGGTTAATAGCAGCTACTTCATTCAAAAGCGTCAGGTCCCGCTCGTCGGACCATGTCATCAGGGTTCTGTAAAAGAAAAATACAGCAGAATCTTCAAAGTTGTTATGAATGGTTTTCATCAAGTGTGGTACATCACCAAAAAGATATATCCTGTCGCCTGTAATGTAGTTGATGAAAAAGTTATCAGAAATTCCTTCTGTTAAGATCTTGTACAGACCACGGTTGGGTGCAGCACCATGGCTTACGATGCCCCGCACACAAAAACCTTTATGAGTTAGATATTCGATGGATTCTGTTACAATCCAGTATAACTGGTCACTTGTGGCTCCCTATGTAGCGAAATATGCAATGGGACTTCGGTATGAGGCACAAATTGCTCGGATCATGACAGTTAGGATGTGGCTCGCCATCTTGGGCTCTTTGGCACCTTCGCAATTCCTTGCATACGTCTGCAGTTCATCGTTTAGAGTTCCAAGACTTGTAAAGCCCATAATTTCTCCAGTTGATTGAGAAAATACTAGTCCTTCACTGACCTTCATTTCATCTATTGATAACATGATATTTGTTTCATGCTGGCGCAAGGAACTGAACTTGATGTCACTGCAAATGCGCTGAAAAAATTGGCATTTATTCCTGGTGGGTTGTCTGTAAAATGGGTGTACTGGAAGAGCGTTGTCTGATGAGGCAAGGTCAAAAATCCTGAGTCTCGCAAAATATTGTATGCTGCTGATGACTTTGCATGAAGGGCAATACATAACCAAAGAATTGCTGAATGCCATCTCTTCCCCTCCTTTTCTGTTCTTAACTGCTCTTCCCACAAGAGTTGCTGCAGTGATTTTTTCAGGGAACTCTTTTGTTATGCTTATCTACTCCTACTGAAGAAGTTCCCAAATGATTTGCTTTCCAGCTCATTAATTGATTGGCCTCTTGAACTCTTTTTAACTTGCAACTTGAGCTCCGATAGCTTTTGATTTAGATATTTTTCTTTTTTTCCCCTCTGTTTTAAGGCATTTGCTTTTGCTACAGGGTTCGGGTTGTTATCGTTGTTGTCAGCAGGATTGTTGTTATCGTCGTTATCAGCAGGATTGTTGTTGGCATCGTTGTCAGCAGGATTGTTGTTGGAATCATTGTCAGCAGTATTGTTGTTATCGTCGTTGTCAGCAGGATTGTTGTTGGCATCATTGTCAGCAGTATTTTTGTTATCGTCGTTGTCAGCAGGATTGTTGTTGGCATCATTGTCAGCAGGATTGTTGTTGGCATCATTGTCAGCAGGATTGTTGTTGGCATCGTTGTCAGCAGGATTGTTGTTGGCATCATTGTCAGCGGGAATGTTGTTGGCATCGTTGTCAGCAGGATTGTTGTTGGCATTGTTGTCAGCTGGAATGTTATTCTCCGGGGCATTTGGTAGGCCTCTGGGACGGTCCTGGCTGTCTCGTACTTTGAAGACGTATCTTTCAAGGCTGACATGTGGTATTTCGAACTCGGTTGCAACGGTGCGGCATGGCCTATGATTAACTAGGACTTCTATTACAGCTCTTCGTATCATATCTGGTGGGGTCTGCCCACGGGTAGTCTTCCTTTTGTATGTTTGTGGCATCTTTCGTGGATTGCTGAAAAGAGACAACAAAAATCCTAAGTGGATATTCACAATGTAAAATCTAGAAATAGGCCAAATATCAATTGCCAATTACCATTTGTTTCCCTGCCAAAAATAGGCCAGACCATTCCTAGAAAAATAGGCCCAACCCTAAACTATGCACATATCACTGACCTTCATTCGAGTGCAACTTCAAGATGATTTTTGTAATCTTTAAAAAAGTTCAGGAGATGCTCTAAAAGTGGGAATTGGAAATTTGTGCATAAAAAAATACATTTGACATTTTGGACAAAGATCGATTTTGATCTGAGAAGGTCATCAAATCTGTACGAAACTTAAGGAGAAGAGAATATTGTTACATAGGGGATTAACAGATAAGTCTGAGTGTGTATTTGGCCTGTGTTGATTGGGTGGAAGTGGGGGCTGTTCTGGTTGTTTCACTGTGTAACGTGGTACAATGAATCCATTTTCAAATCGGGAAAAGTTCTTTTTTTTTGCATTTCTTCTGATGGTTCAATGAATGTAAATTGAATGTGCTTGATACAGTATTCAGACTTTACAAAAAGCAACCTGTGGGTAACGTGCAAGATATATTTATCTGAATATTTGTTCATTTGTTTGTTTTATTTTCCGTATAAAAAAAAACATGCATTCAGTAAAACAATAACAAATAGAATTATGAATTACAAGATAAAATAAACGGCTGGATAGCCCAAATTCAGTGGTATCGTTATGATGCCGCTTGTCTTCCACGGGACCAGAAATGGTACAGTTAAACAATACAATAAACATTAACAAACAACAAAGAAAAATGGCAAAACATAAATTCCCAAGCAAAGAAATTAAATATCCAGGACATACAGTAGAGAAAAGACACTAGATAAAAGAAACTAGTATTTATAGAAACAGAACTGTGTGAAGTAACTACAAATAAATGTGAATTCTCGACATGCTCTATACGGTAAGGTCTCAATATAAGGTTTATATTATAGCTACAACAAAAAAAAATCTACAATGATCTAGGTTCAAATAGGCTTCTGTCAAATGTCTCTTAAAGGAAGACAATGTATCACAGTTGGTAACACGTTATACAACACTGAACCTCTTATGCATTAGGCGAGGCGTCAAAAATATCGATACCAGCAGGCTGCCGCCTCACGTATTGGCGCCTCACGTATTGGCACATCGAGGCTGCAATTACGGCCGAAGCCTGGCTGGGGCAATTATTTTTCACTTATAATGCCAGCCGGCTTGCGCCAGGCTGGGATCTGAGGCTTTGTTTCCATTCGAAAGGCGGCAGCCGGCGCATGCTTTTGAATTCCATTTCCTACCGCCAGCGGTAGCCGGCTGAGCTAATTTAAAAAATGCAGCCAGGACGCACAAGTGCAGTTAGCTGCCGCTGGCTGGTATATTTATTTTTGACGCCTCGCCTTAATAGAAATTGTATTTTTGTCTTTTCACAAAGAATCAGTATAGCTAGCGTAAATAGCGATGGTATTGTATGCTTTATTCAATTCCACCAGTGACTTTAAGGGGATTATCAAAATATGATGATCTACACACAGATCGGCAGAATTATGATATTTTTGAAAGTAGTCAATAAATATCTCTAAAATTGAACGAAATAATACAATGTAGAAAAATAAAAAGATTAGTGTCTTGATTACCATCCCAATTTTCTTCCTTTCATCCGCACAATGTGGCCTTCAAGAAAGTTGAAAGTTTTCAAGATCCACTTGTCTCTGTTAGACATACTGGCCCCCTTCCCTGACTTCAGATGAGTGAGCCTGCCTGCTGTACTGCATCCTCATACTTATGAGCTGGTGCCTCTTCATTGTTCTATTGGAATTCACAAACAGTCTGTCAAGCTTTTAAGTGCATGCCAACTAGAGTTGCCAAACTTGCAAACTATTAATTCTCATATTTTAAAATATAATCCAACATGTCTGATTTAAATTTAAAAAAATCTGTAGTAATTAAGTACAATCCATGACATTCAAGATCAAGAATATATCAATGATTTTTTTATCTTGTTAGTCACATTGAAAACTTGTCACAAAAAAGGTCTCTTACATAATGACATGTATCACAAAACTATTTGTTACAACAAATGTCTCTTACTTATACCTCCAGCAGTCAGTCGAGCCAATTATCACGGAAGACATGTTGCAGTTGATATTTTCTGCTTTTTGGCCTCCATCTTTTCCTCCAGGATGGCATGAAGTGCGGTCCGTTTAACCGTAGTATGTGCAATCTGTATCGATACCAAAGGATAACAAAATAGTCATTAAAAGAAATCCTTTAGGTATTTTCATAAGGTCTCTCCTGTCATTTCCCATGGTTATAATGATGTCAGGAATTTGGGAAATGGACACACTCGGCGTTTGAATGATATTGAATATGAGGCTCTTCATTTAGTCCTGTGATCTCAATGATCTACCTTTGCATTTCGTTCGTACATGTAGCAGTGCAAACCAATGTAACACTCTGCAGCAGAGCTGCAAGATCTTTCACTTTCTTAAAAGCAGGCCTGAAATCTACATTTAGTCCTGTTATTTCAATGATTTCCCTTTGCATTTTGTCCGTACACGTCGCAGTGCACACCAGGGTAACACTCTGCAGCAGAGCTGCCAGGTCTTTGACCTTCTTAAAAGCAGGCCGGAAATCTTCAGAGCTCCTAAATATGGACAAGAAGTTGAGAAAAAAAAACAAACTTTAGGATCAAAGCTGAATTGTTGCATGCTTTTCTTTCAGTTATTATTCTTCAGCGTATCTGCATTAGTAGGAAATCAATTTGATATGGTTTATAAGGCTAATACAACAGAGACATCATATCACATTCCCCATCTCCAGCCCTGCCCACACCTCCCCCTCCCCCTCACACACACACACAATCTTAATACTTTTTCATTCTTCGATGTTGGCAATCTTTAATTGTATCCACATACCCAAATCCACGTAACAGCTAATGATATGAAATACACGTTTGTTTTGTTACCAAGATGTTAGACAATGTGCTTCATCAATGGCCAGGAGGCACTTGGCGTTTTTGTATGTTTTGGACCGACATGTGTCGCTCCATACCTTAATGGCCTCTGGAGAAATGAAGATCACATCATATTCTGCTGCCTTGAAATCTGAGGAAATTGAAATAGATGAATTTAGAATCTAGAATTCAGCCTATGGGCGTTCTCTGTGGAAACCTTCATAACGGGCCTGAAACTCTGCCCCCGAATTCGGGATTTTAGTCTGCCAACATCCTCCAACAAGTAGGGGGTGTTGACCGACGTGCCAGGAAATACAGACAGGTACGGTGAGTCGGTCTCCAATAGGAGCCGGCAGGAAGGGATTCTTTGCACCACGGCCACCTGGGCCAGGCCCGACACCCTGACATCCGCTTTCTGGTAAGCAGCCATCCAGGCATCCAGCTCTTGAGCGTCACCAGAGAAATTGTGGATGTGCTGGAGCTGGAGCCGTCGTCCGGTCTGGCTATATCAGCACCCTTGGGAGTCTCTAAAGGTCTCTTAGGAGGAACCATGTCTCTACCCCACAAAGCCACTGGTGAGAAAAGAGAGAGAAACACTTATATAAATACATATTACACATGTTAACAATACAGACTCATTTCTGACACTAAACACTAATTTGGCCAGCTGACATGAACAAGTCAAGTATTCAAGAAGTGCTCTACTGCACTATCAAAAAAAACTTATTCAGAACTTCATGATTTGTAATAAAGTCCAAATGAATCATGGTAAAAGTTAGTGCCAAAATGTATTAGAATGAGAAAAATAAATCACCATCAACAGATATAAAAAGTGAAAATAATTAACCAAAATAATTTCTACCTTCTCCTTGACGCTCTGCACACAGGGCAAACATATTTCACTACAGCCACTGCGTCTGCTGGCAAGATATTAGCAAGTTTTCGCTCAGCGAATAGTCATCAGACACAAACAACTTCCTTTCCTTGTATTTTGAAGCTTTGAACTTTTTAACACAGCTTTGTCTCACCTTTCCCTTGGCTTGGAAAGAATTAAAACAGATGTGAATCATTTGTGGCTTGGCTTCAAGATCTTCACAGAGCTAGCTGCAGTATTTATAGGAGTGCGATAGCACCATTCAATGCAGAGATCTTTGAAAATTAATCCAACAAAATCTTTGAGCACATCTTTCATGACTGAGAGTGTAGAAATATCGGCTTTCTCGGGTACTCCGTAGAACACCTGATTATTGCAAGAGCACGATTTTCCAGATCATCAATCCCAACCAACTCAATCTGGTGCTCCGGCAGTGTTTTGGCGTGTTTAGACTTGCCCTCAAACCATCCACATCTAGCCGGACTTTGAAAAAGTCATCCGATGAATTAAAATCAGAGGTACAGTCAAATACAGCAATATTATTAAATCTTCTGCTAAGTTCTGTCAATTGTTCATTATAGTAAAGAGACTGAATATACAAAAGTTTGTTTTCCCACCTGGGTAAAATTAAAGAAAAAACTAGGGTTGCCCCTCTGAAAAGTTCAGTGCAGGGTAGCCCCATTCTCACCGTTAAGGGATCTGGGATCCTACTCCTTTGCCTTCAAATCCTTCTGCATGTATCTCCAACGTCTCCATGACTGCAAAGAAGAAAGGAAATGGGTTACCTACATTTGCAGAAAGGACAGAAATACTTATCAATGCTCATTCCCTCTGCCGGGGTAACACCAACACACTCACCATGGAACCATTCATCACACCCATCACACTGCATCATAAGGGAACCATCGTCAGGTGTCCTGCAAGAGCAATATTTTTCTTTCGTCCAGTTGGGATTAATTCATTAATGTCCGATTGAAACATTCAACTTGGCCATTAGCGGATGGTTGGTACGGGGTAATAAATTATACTGTAGATATACTATACTATATACATCATTGCCTAAAACAATTCAAATAGGAGTACCATTATACTGTACCATACTGCCATACAACTCATAATTATAACAGCCTTCATGTACCTTTCTCCATGGTGCATCTTGGAAATTATAATCGTATCTAAGCTCTGTTTTTTCGTTGTATTCAGATTTTTCCATTTGTCATTTCCATACTTCCATACAACACATAATAATAACAGTCTACACTTACCTTTCTCCATAAATAAACTAAACAAAAATAAATACATGCCGATGCATTTCTTTAGGTTCAAGTCCTGTACTTGTAGGAGCTATTCCCAGAGATTTTGGTCATGTATTCCACAAACAATCCTGTTAGACCGTGGGCCGAGCGCGATTTTATTTATAGTTCGTTCCATAGATTCTGGTACAAGATTTAGATAATGTTAATAAAAAGATAAAAATATATTTGTTACGAAAATTGTTATACCCTTGAATCTATCTTTGCCGTTCGTATAAAACATAATTTAAATTTAAGAGTTATTTAAGACAAATATGCGTGAACGAGACCGCCAACTCTCTGTTCGTACACGTGTATAAACTCACCGTGCGACGAGAGTGAAACAGCTACTCTCTGTCTCCGTCGTACGAAGAAATTATGTAATCCATTCGAATATTTCCCAAAGCTAATCACATTTGCTGATGTAAATGATATGATTTTGCAAATATGAACTGCGAAAACTAATGAAAACCTCGTCAGGGTGAAAATATTTCAAAAACGGGCGGTCAGAGCTACCATTAAGCAGACGAGAAATAGCACGTTGCCAATTTGATATTATTGTAAGGATCGTTATCTGTGTAGAGATCCGGACCGACAAGACTCAAGTAATTTTTGTGTAATTAAAACTTTTGATGAAAACATTTCTTGTATTAGCAATGCAGTGGTAGTTTAAGAATAGGCCTACATAATTAGAGCCCTAAACATTCATTGTTGCACGGTGAGTTTATACACGTGTACGAACGGAGAGTTGGCGGTCTCGATCACGCACATTTCTCTTAAATAACTTGTCAATTCAAATTATGTTTTATACGCAAAGATTGAGTTGCGGGAACAAGCTGATTTGTGTATTTTTATCCTAATTTCTGGTTACCAAAAACTATGTACCACAAAGTCGGTCCAAAAAAAAAAACTAAGCCCTAAAATCGTGCTTGGCCCACAGCCTATGTCTTTCAACAGCTCATCTTCAAGGTCTCCAAACTCTCATTCTCTCACCAGGGCCTTCAGATCCGTTATGTAAAAGTTGAAACTAGCACTCTTCTTTTGGTGTCTCAATTTGAACAAGTGTCTTATGACGGAGATATTTCTCTTTAGTTCGGAGTACCGTATTTGCTGGCGTAAAGGCCGCAGTATTTTTGGAAGAGAAAATATCAAAAAGTCGGGGTGCGGCGTATACGCCGAAACAGTAAAAATCGTAAGTCAAAACAGCACATCCATTATTTGTAGGCAACTTCATACAAAAAAATATATTAACAAAATTGACTTGAAAACACATCAGACAAGATCTAGTCTGAACCACGTCAGCAGCAAATTTGAAGAAGTTATCTTTTTAATCGTTGTGCAACCAAAGAAATAAGAAGAAAACTGACCAGAAACTCGTACTAAAAATCGTACTTGTAAAAATGTCCTTGGCTTAGTCAGCGCATGGCCCGGTAGCGAATTTTTTTTCCGTACTCGAGAGGGCAAATACCCCATGTGCGCATGCGCGTGGACTTGTGATTTCTCTGCTACTTCCCATACGAAATGTACATGTATTCGCATCTACTGTGCACGATTCGCGTTCTACGAGTAAACGATGGCATAGTAGTCTTCAAACACAGACTCTGATTTGCCAGTTTGACAAAACAATTACGCATATATCGTGCGTAGCAATAGTACTAGTATTCAAGTCTGAGTAGTTGTATGATTCAGACATTTTAGTGCTTACAGAAATGCATCCCAAATTGAATAGCATGGTATAGTAGTCTGCAAGCACAGACGCTAATCGGACAGTTTGACAACATAGTGTCTTGAGTAGTGCTTTATATTCAAATATGTGTAGTTTTATGATTCAGACCCTACTGGTGCGTGTATTGGAAAGGCATCTCAACTTGCAGAGTGGTATAGTAGTCTGCAAGCACAGACGCTAATCTGACAGTTTGACAAAATAGTGTTATTCAAGTCTGAGTAGTTTTATGATTCAGACCCTACTGGTGCGTGTATTGGAAATGCACCTCAACTTATAGAGTGGCATAGTAGTATGCAAGCACAGACTCTCCTTTGACAGTTTGACAGAATAATATAGGCCTATTGTGTATTGAGTAGTGCTTTTATTCAAGTTTTCGTAGTTTTCTGTGTTGTGCCACTGCTCTCTCACTCTCTCTCTCTCTCTCTCTCTCTCTCTCTTTCTCTCTCTCTTTCTCTCTCTCTAGCTCTCCCTCCAGTATGCTCGCACTCTCTGTATTACTTTTATTTATAATCATGGTCTGCTGAGAGCCAGAAGGATGTTAACTCTTAACACAACGAATGCCCTTCTGGCTCTGAACAAACGATAGTAGGCCTATATATGATAAACCCACACACCATAAGGTCATTTATTGGCCTTCTCAAAACCGTCATTCTGTAATAATATTTCTAACTTTGGTCTAATAACTCTTTTGTCAGTGCAATCAATGGTCGAATGAATAATAAAATTGTGATTTTTATCTAGTTTCCGTCCTTTGTATTGATTTATTATGTTAAAATTGATAACAACATTTAGTATAAGTTACAAGTATCTCTTTTATTAAAGCACAAGCACACACACACACCCATACACGCCACACCACTTAATTTTAAATGTAGGCCTGAATTAAAAAGTTATTAATTAGCATACAATCGTACATGAGCTCTACCATCAAATGAGTGTTTTTGACAATGATCAAACATGAATCAACAGTGCAGTAAAATATAAACATAGGCAAGTTTTTTAATTCTTTTAAATTACCTGGTAAAACATATTCTTAAAAATGACTTAAATGGTCTTTAGGATTGCAGGACACAAGAACACCCTGAAGAAGAAAAAATTTCATAGTAGTGCTTATTTGGGGAAAAATACCCCTCGCCGCCGCCGCCGCCCCCCCCCCCCCCCAAAAAAAAAAAAATGTCCATGCCCTAAATGTTCACACTGTCAGTCTTCAGTTTCTCTGATGTCCCTGCCCTGTCAACTCTTTAAATATATAGAGTGTCATCACAAATTAATGTGGTAGAGACCTTGACCATAATATACAAATAACTGTGGTACTGAACTTGACCACATATAGTGCTTCTAAAAATACCTATGAAACAAAGTGATTGAGAATTGTTGAGGTGATCTATGAATCCTAGATTCAATTATGGAGCGTATGTTATTCAAATATCAAAATCTCATATGCAATAACACCAGGTCAATATTTACTCTTCCTTTTGACAATTTCATTGCCACCAGTCATTAACGGATAGCTTTCCCCTTAATCTATATACCTTTTGGGCATTTATAACAACAATTTCCCACAATTCACTGACATAATTTACAAATTATATTCAATCTTAAACTTTATCATATCTGCTAACACAGCAAGACTATCCTTTATTTAGCAAGTTGGTTGAGTTTGTAACAAATATTCAACAATTAAGTTCAGTCTAATCCATTAATGAAGTTGGATTTATGCAAACACCTTAGAAAAATGTTAATAAAATATTGTACGTCTAGTATGTACCATATAAACTCTGGCTCAAATTACGCGAAAGCTGTTCCTTTATGTATTGCCAAAACGTACTTTTTCCCTGCCTACTCGGTTATCTTGCCTGGTTACACAGAACACAACCAAGTGGTGGGATAGATCAGTACATAACAATGAATTATAGCACATACAAACATATCGTTTTATTTTACCCACCTGCGACCAGGGAAAAGATGGCTCTAATTCCTATTGAGACATGGTAATCAGGGCATTAATTGGCGCACAGATCGACTTGGTTTCAAATTAGGGAACTGTCACAAGACCTCTGTTCTATTGACTGAGCTATCAACAATACATGTACAATAAAAAGTCTTAAAGCCACAGTGAACCAGAAGCCCTGTAAAGCTCCACCTTGAGTATTAAACTTCCCATCTGTCCTGTTTCCTAACGTGCATTCTGATAAGAGTAGTCTTATAATATATGCCCAATTGTGGTTGTAAACAGTGTGTTTTACATGTGTTCATTGATTCACTCAACCATGCAGACTCTCTTATCAGCATAATCCCCTTATCAGGAGATTATAGTGTGTGTATTGACTTTATGTTGAATAAAGCATTGAAATATATATGTATTGTCAATAGTTATCTAAAAAGGCATATTTATAAGACTAGCTTTTATAATACATACCCTATTAGAGCCCACACACAGTGTGGGTTAGTTCGGTCTCGCTTTAATATGAAAAGCAAATATTCCAAATATATGTAAATGACACATAATTTAGAGAACTATTCTCTAGATTATGATGCAACTGAGCAATAATCCTATTAATACTATAAGCTAATATAGCAAGGGTTGTATTGTGCCTCATTAAATATTTCTAAACTCAACACGTTCAGCTCAATTTGGTGATTTTACCTTTATGCCACAGCACTACGAAGATCCTTTTACATTAACCTGTATCTCCCACACTTGACCCAGGTGATCCATATATTGGTACCTTGTTTAAATGAATTCCTTGAGTGACTAGTTATCTTGGATGCCGCAGCTACGATAATGATATGATAATGATTGGGTAATAATAGTAGCGCTTTGTATTCTGAGCCAAAAGGGTCCTTAAATTCAAATATCATTACCCATAAACTGGCATTTCATTCCTTTGTTTTTAATTCCTTTTTGTTTCATTATGAAACTTATGTTTCTAATGCTCATTTTAAATGTCAGGGCAAGCCCAATCCAACGTGGACAAGATTAAAAGAAAATATTTTATTCTAATGTCAAATTGTTTTCACCGACAGCTTGCAAAGATATATACGCATGGAAGTTATAAATCTTCAAAATTAAGGTTTAAAAAAAAATTGGGTGGGGATCTATCTATCATTCGAAACTCTTGTGCAAAAATCCGCTGAACTTGGAAAAGATGTATGAAATATATAAAAGGAGATATTATGTTTACTTAAATATGGGACTGTAAATTTTCAAGATTTTTCTCACAGTCCATCTGCGGCTAGAGATCAAGTGTAATAGATGATCTTAATTAGCTTTGTCTACACTATTTTGTAACTGAGAAACAGGCAATAATCAAACGTAAAGATCATATTACTGTAATACACGTACTACATATAGTCCTCAAATGCAACAAAATAAATATTACATCCATGAATTCCAGAATATCTCGGTCAACGTACATGTACATGTATATGGCAAACTAACACTTTTAATGCCCAGCTGAATGCCTCTTACCCAGTGTAACATTTGATTCAACACAATGAGATAGAGAATGTGATGCAGGCCGTGGATTTTGGGGAAGCACACCCCTCTTTACTGCAGAACCACGCTTCTGCACCTTAGCATAACCATGCTCCTTTTGATTAATTTTTACAGGGCGACCAGTAATTAATGCCCTTCTTCCACCTAAAGCAGCCTTTCGCCTGCTTACAGCAGTGGGCTGCACCCCAATCTGGGTGGAAGTTTGCAGGCCGGATCTGTTGCCACGTTTTGCTTTCTTAGAAACCGCATAGCCACTGTACTTGCCAAATGTTACCAAGGCAGATATGAGAGTGCTATCTGTGGTGATGTTCTCAACGCGTCGGACAAACTTAGTCAAGGGGCCTCTGAAAGAATCACCATCTTCTCTCAGCTTGGTTGTTAGAGTATCGACAAAGTTGTGAAGCTTTTGAGAAAGATCTTCATCGCCAACAGATGTCTCGATCCTTCGTCCCCTCTGTGAAAACGAATTGTCGAAAGACCTTTGTAATCCCAGAGACTCTATCGCACGTATCTGAGGATCTTGGATGGATGATGTGCTTGGGCCCATCATATCGTCCCCCTGGTGCTCATTGGATGGAACTTGATCATCAGCGTTGTGGAGACTAGCGAACCAATCATCAGGTATATCATCTCTGCCTGCATGACAATATAATAGACACCGGAATAGATAGGGTCAGACTTAATTCTCATACAATCATGTGTACACTTTTTGAATCAATTATTATGGAAACATTAGGATTATTATATACACATATTTTAAGAGAGAGAATGGTTTATTTATTCATGAAAGACTTCAATTTCTCCATTATCTATCTAAAGTTTACTTATTTTCAATTTGGTAATAAAACAGACACATACTTGCATAAAACTTGGGGTTTTAATTTTTGCCTCTGCTCCTCTTTCTTTTTTGTTTTTACGTTTTGATTTATTTTTCTGATAGACCACTTACAGGTATATGGTCTTTCCTTGGTACCGGTACTGTACTTGTTTTAAGGTTTCACATAAACATGTACACTTGGTTTTCACATTCATTCGAGTTCCAGTGAAGACATCCTCCATTGTAACATAACATCCTGTGACAGCCTGATCAAAGTAACAATATGTGCTATTTTTGCTGATATTGCATGTATAATACAGTCCACTCCCGTATAAAATGTTGCTATAATGAACACAAAAGCACATATAGAAACATGCATGTGCCATGTTTGAAACTGGGACCAGGGAAATCACCTTGTTATAACAATATTTCGTTGTATCATGCACCCGCTGTATCATGCATGCCTGTTATAGTTGGAGTAGACTGTATTATAAAATTAACAAAAGACAGTACACTCTCCCTACCACTATCAACTTGTCCATTAATTATCAAAGAGTTGAACTGTGTTTTCTATGTGTTCTTCCAAATAAAAAGAACAATCCGAATTCTATAGCTGTACATCAATTGTCACTATTGAGTTTACCTGTTGCAATGATATAATACATTTTCCTCAGATTAGGTGAAAATGTTGGTAAGAAGTTTGTGCTCTCAACATGGAACTTCTTTGTGACTGCACTCTGATGTTTACATGGTCCACCGGTGATTCCAATCGGACAGGTGCATGTACCCAAGAAAATATCGACATGATACAGTCTCCCTGATGATGCGCTAGGTACAGTGAAGCTTGTGTCACCTTCCTACAAATAATAAGACAATTAAAAACAAGAAAGTATATCAGAGAGATGAAAGAAAGGGGAGAGGTATATAAAGAGATCATGCAAGACAGACAAAAATATAATGTGTGTTTAAAAGTGAAAATTATTTTTCATGATTACTAAATCTTTATGGTAATCAATTAATTTTTTTTTTTTTAAATGATAATCTCACTTCGCTGTATGTAAATTGAAGTTCAAACATAATGTCCTTATAATAAAAGTTAAGGGAATAAACTTATCCTTTGAATATCTATCTTTGATCTTCATCTACATTAGTCAATAACTTTGATGAAAATAAAGATGTATTGTTCATTAACAAATCAACCATGACTATACCTTTTATCTGTTTAAAATTTTTTTCACAATAAGTTAATTGAAACGCTGCATTCTCATATTCTTTTTGTTTACCTTGACGATATTGTCCAAGTTGACATCACCATCGCGTGCATTGTACTTTGACTGGGAAGGGTTAGCCATCCTGTTGTTGGCAACATCGATCAGCCTACGAATGTAGTAGTCTTCCATCCGGGTGCAGAGAAAGTGCACCGCTTGCGTGACATTGTACGCCTTCAAGCGCTGAAAGACCTTCTCTTTAATGATCCTCATAGCGCTCTCTACAAAGTTGTTGGTCACATTCCCTCGCGTTGGTAGCTCCTTGTGTAGACACAGTGCCCACGCCTCACGTCTCTGGTATACCGTGTCTACATGGGCCCGGAACTTGGGATACTTGCGAACGATTTCATCATTCGCCAGATGATCTTGCCGTGCATTCAGGTCACCAAGGCTCTCAGCATACACAAGACTTTTGAAGAGTCTGAGAAGATAGGGACGGTCTTGCTTTCGGATGCCACTATGCGCATCCCACAACCACCTCCACATTGCCTGCAGAAGATGGAAGACGCACAGTATCAATGAGCATTCTGGGTAAACTGCATGCAGTCCTTGACGAAGCGACTTGCAGTCATCCGTCATGGCGACTTGAGGACCATTGACACCTCTTCCATGGAATGCATCCTCAGGTAGTATAGACTTCAAGAGGTCAAAACCAGCTGTTATGGTCGATTGCGATTCTGAAGTCGTCACTACGATCCCTAGTGGCAGCCCTCCTGCAGATGAATGAGTTAACATTACGAAAATCCGGCTATTATGCCTGTCACAGTTACCACTAGAGTCAACAAAAACCATCTCTCCACTGTGTTTCACTTTGCCGTGCACTCGTTTCATGACAGGTGTACATATGGCAATGACAGTTTGGTTGTCCGATGTCTGCTCAATTTTTGCACACGTCTGGTGCTGTTCTTCATTATATTGATGTATCCTGCTCTCCAGATCTACATACATTTGCTCACCAGATGTTGCGCCGTATGATTGCTCAAATAGCTTGTAGTAAAACCTGTTGAAGGCAAAAAATTATACTTTCATTAGGCGATGATATTCTCAATTCTTCTTATATTAAAATGTTGGTATGAATTTATTTCCTTAATCCCCATGAATTTTTTAAAGAAGTTTTTGTTTTCAGGACAGAAACAACCTAAATTCAATATTGCACACAAAAAATAATGTATCCCTGTTTAAATTGATGACAAATAATTTTGTTTGTATGTTTCCAACATTTCATCTTGCAATCTACATGGTCTAGATTATGTTTCATTATCTAATAGGTATGTTTCATAATCTAGTAACCAATTTGCTAAAGACTACTTTTTTTCTATTCAGAATTGCTTTCATGAATAATCACATTTTGTATTATCAACATAAAATTTGCAGAACCCAGGCTACGGAATTCCCTCTGGCCCTAAAATTTTACAACCATGGTTAGAAGAGGAGATGAAAGAAGGGTAAAAACAAAGAGGAAAGATATAAAGAGGAGATGGTAGAAGGGTAAAAGCAATGAGAGGAGATGGTAGAAGGGTAAAAACAACGAGGAAAGATAGAAAGAGGAGATGGTAGAAGGGTAAAAACAACGAGAAAAGATAGAAACCAATAATTTCAGAAATTGGCCCATGTGACCTTTGACCTAATTACTCTGAAGATCTAATCAGATTGTCTTGCTGTAGTGATCTCATCAAGTTTGCAGTTTATATCTCAAGTGGTTCTTGAGATATCGCGGTAACAGGGAAGCAGGACGGACGGACAACCCTAATACTATTACATCATGATGCCTTCGGCACCACCTTCGGTGGCGGAGGTATAAAAATATTGCATGTATAGGCCCTACTCCTAATTTTGAGGTTTTAAATCTTGTAAGATTTCTTAAGATTGATCTATGTACTAGCTAGCTTTGATGACTTGCCTGTAGCAAAAATGAAGGTCTGGGCAGATAGAGCGGTCTGCAGAAACAAAGACGTACTGGTCTCCGTGCACCTCCTGGAGGTCATGCTTCATCGTATCAAGCGCCGAAGAGGGAGAGTGTCCATTTTCGAACAAGGTTTTCAGCTTGGCAACGGTGGCTTCAGAAACGTCTTTCCTCCTAACAGCATTGGCGCAAGAGAGGGGATGGTTGTGTTCAAACCTCAAGGTAACAGTGAACAGAAGTCCTGCCGTGATGTGAGGATTTTTGGACCTAGTCAAAAGTCACCCGAATAAGAGTGGTCATATTATTTCTATTTGTTACTTTACAATAATATCAGCATTAATCAAAATATTCATTCATCCAAAGACAGCATACTGTAATTAAAAAGAAAACAAATTGAGACGAAAAATAAGTAAAATTATTGATAAGAATCAAATTATCTGCCAGGAACTTTATTTGTGCACAATGCATACCATTTTGACCCAAATTAGTCTTTCATATCCTCCACATTTTTGTGAAGTAATTGTCAAAATGAATATTATTTCAGTGACATGGTTGCCAATTTGTGGTTACCATGGCAACACGAAATGTCATACAACCACAAAATTTTACGAAAAGTCACCAAATTTGTTGAAAATGATCATGATCAAGAAAAATTTGGCTTGGATGAATAGAAAGAAATAAGAGAAACACAACATTTCAAACAAATAAGCCAATGAATGAGAATGATATGACATCTTAAAAGTTGAGACCACTAGTCTTCACATTGGTAATGCGACCATGATCATGTGTTATACAGGGAAAACAATTACATTTCCTTTAATTGTACCCATTTATATTAATTTTTCCCCAAATCTTTTTGTAGACCAGATATTCTTTCGATGAGAAGACATGTAAAAATATGTTAGCCATACACCGTGGACAACAAGTCTGTTGTATTGGGAAAAGAATATTTTGAATAATATTTTACAAAGTTATCCATGCATGACATCACACACAGTGACCACATTGCTCATGGACTTTTATAACATATTAGTGATCTCAACTTTCAAGGACTAATTTTCTTATTACTATCAATTTTCCTGAAACCTCCACTGTCTAATATGTTTCTTCTTTTTTTCTCCAGAGTACAATACAAATTGTATGTTAAAGGGTAAATTATCATCAATTGCAACACTAAGGTACATAATAATTACTTACAAGACTGAAATTCATTTTAAAAGCATACCTGGAATATTTAATGGACCGTTTCAGAACAAGGGACATTGTGGCAGGGCACTTGGTATCTTTGGTTCTCTTTCCAGGTTTGGATGTGTGTCTGGTATTGTGCTGGCATCGCAAGTCAACCTTAAACATGAAACAAAACAAGACAAATACAAATGTGTCTCCTACATGCCTCTGCCCTTAAAACCATTTACTTAAGAAAATGACCACTGTGACCCTTGACCATTTATACTTACTCCAGAGTCTAATCAGATTGCTTCTTGCCTATAGGTCTAGTGTTATACACACTAATTACTATCATCAATTTTGTAATTCATATAATCTTTTTCTTGTAATATTGCGATAACGGGAAAGCAGGACGACAACAAAAAATGTTATATGCCTCCGGCACCACCTTCAGTCATAAAAGAACAAGAAAAAAAGGACTTCATGCATGGAATTAGAAATAAAGAATAAAACGAGCAATCACTATTAGGAAAGACAAACGTAACCATAAACAGAAACATGATCATTGCAGAGAATTAAGTTGTCTATTGAAATTGACAACTTAAAAAGAAAAGTAAAAGACAAAAACATTTCCTCAATTCTTCAGAATGCATTCTTATCATTATCATTTCTACCAGCCTGACATCTAAAATCAAATGCCTTTCCTTGCATGGTCAAAACTATAGATCTTTAAAGATTATTGTTGTTCTCTGTTTTCGGTCACCATGCAGATTTAGATTTAGATCGAGTCTCAATTTTTTATTTTTTTTTTTTGCCCAGAGGATAAAAAAAAGAATGCCCAACATATTGTCCTTTATTTGATTGAGTTTACAGTATAAAGTGTAATTTGAAAGCCATCTCACCCTGTAACTGTTGAAACGACCAGCGTCTGGATATGTTCTTGCCAGCCTCCAAGTCACTGAATCAGTTCTGCTTTTGAAAGCTTCCAACCAGGTTTGAACCTCATCCTGATTATTTACTTTCATTCTCAGCATACATTCGAAGTTGCTCTCCCCACCAAGTGTCTCGTAGCTACAAACCTCATGTTTAAATTGTGATGGCAGGAATGACTAAAAAAGAGACAAGACATAAAAAGAAAATTGAATTTGATTATCCCAAGGAAAATCAGAAATTTATCATGAATATTCAATGATTAGTAAATGAAGAGATAATTAATATCAATATCATCCCAAGGAAAATTAGAAATTTCCCATGAGCAGTCAAGGATTAGTAAATAAAGAGATAAACTAATATCAATATCACCCCAAGGAAAATCAGAAATTTATCATGAATATTCAATGATTAGACTCTAGTAAATAAAAAGATAAACCAATATCGATATCATTCAGTAACAATTATTAATTGATGCAGTCCCTAGCTGGTTAAAATTATTTCTCTTCAACCTTGGAGGAAATTTCCTCCAAGCTTCAACAACTTAGCATTTTTATGGAGTATTAAAAACTTTCCATTTATACAAGGTTAACTATATCTCCAGCAAGGGAGTTAAATGGCAATAAACTGAATGTGTCCAAGGATACAGTGGTTTTGCCAGGATATACTTACATGAAGACAAGGGGGAGACAGGAGGTAGGGAAGGAGGGGGGGGGGGGCGGGGTGTGAAGGAGAAGGCGAGTATTCTAGGGAGCAGCCATTGAGCATACCAAGGAGTTTCTTGAGCATACATAACTTTCGTAAATAACAACATACATTATATTCCTCCCCACAACCATACAGGGAGAAAGAGGGGCAACCCTCCCCCCGCCCCCCCCCCCCCCCCCCCTCCCGTGATGAACAAGCTGCAGGGGTTATGACATGATGAAGGACATTGGTGGGTAATGTAAACACATTCCAAAACTAAATGGCCACAAAAAAGGCACAAAGTGAAACAAGTGGACCCTCTATACTTGTGTTTAAAGGGGAAGTACACCCTGAAGTTGAGTTGGATTCAATAAAAGCAGAAAAATGAGATAAACATATCAGTGAAGGTTTGACTAAAATCCATCAAAGGTAAACATAGGTTATGAATTTTTAAAGTTTGCGAGCTGCTTTCCCATTGTAAATTCCATTGGCATTAATTTGCCCTTTTTCATGTTTTTTTTTATGAAGGAATATAGATTCTATCTATTTCATAGAGGTGTGTGTATAAACATGTGTCTAATGATATAATATCAAATGCACAGGTAAAATGGTAATATGGATCGATCTGGAGTCTAAGTTAGAGATCTATCCTTCTGGAATGTAGCTTGCAAGTGACATCACAAAATTAAAACTTTAACAAATTCATAATTAAGTTCAGGAGATTGCCAGCTAGGTTCTTAGTCTTAGTTTACTTTTAATTGATTCTAATTATGAATGACAATGTGACGACTGATGCTGATGATGGGGTAAATGTTTTGTGATGATTTAATCAATCAGTTATTACTAGACAGGAATATAACGTTAGATCTATAACGTTAGACTCTAACTTTAGAAGTCTAACTTGTTATGAATATGATGCTACTTTTTTCCCTTTAAGTTAAGATCATTAACCCCAGATCTAAATGTTACTACATGTAGTTAGTTAAGTTGTTGCTGTTGTTGTAGTTAAATTAATCAACCAGTACCCCCACATACACCTTCGGTCTAGGATTTAACTTTAAATTAGACTCTAACTGTTAGATCTAGATCTAATTCAATTTTCTTTTTTTGGCATGCCATATTCACATGGTCATGGACTGAGCCTCCGCGTGTCGTGAACAATGTGGTCGTGAACTGTTAGACTAGTCTAACTTAATAGTTTATTAAGTTAATTCTAGATCTAAATTGTGTTTATTGTTGCTAATAACGGTATTGTCACCTAATAAATTTGAACTTACCTCTAAATCGCCTAAAGACCCTGGATCCTGATTAGCATTACAATAAGCACACAATGATAACGTCATGGTGGAAGCGTGAACTTTCATCCAATGAATTGCGGTGGCATTGCTATGGGCATCGAGCGCACGTGTGTGCCCTGATTTGGGTACGTACGTATCGCGTATGCGCTAGCTAATTTGCTGTGCAGCATTACATAACTATGTACAAAATAGCTCTCGATCGGGTAATAAAATAGGGGGTCATCTAACTGTTTAGATACAAATTTGTTTTCCATTGGCGTCAAAATGCATGCACACATCTAACGGCAAATATCCGGCACGTGAAATTCTGAGTCTGGTCACAAATCATGATAAAAATAATGACAACTTAGGCCTAGGCCCTATATTAAACAAATAATTGTAATAATAAAGAGCAGGGCATTCTGAGTCGAATTCTTTTTCGATATAGGAGTAGGCCTAGATCTAGACGGGAAAAAAAGGATAAAATGAATAACTCCGTTGAGCATCAATATTTTGGGCCTATAGTGCTACACCAGATTCAATTTTATTGATTTCTGAAGAAGAAAACATTATAGGCTAGGCCTAAGTGCGGAATGTGTCGAATCAATTTTACAAGTGAATATTTGTCTTGCTTTGTCTTTCCGTTCGTGCCCACAATCAAGATGATTGAATCATTTATTTCATCATGTGTGTTTGTTCTATCACGATTTTATTATTAATTTGACCATGGATTATACTGACAAAGGAGTTATTAGACCAAAGTTAGAAATATTATTACAGAATGACGGTTTTGAGAAGGCCAATAAATGACCTCATGGTGTGTGGGTTTGTTCAGAGCCAAAAGGGCATTCGTTGTGTTAAGAGTTAACATCCTTCTGGCTCTCAGCAGACCATGATTATAAATAAAAGTAATACAGAGAGTGCGAGCATACTGGAGGGAGGGCTAGAGAGAGAGAGAGAGAGAGAAAGAGAGAGAGATATGGAGAGAGAGAGAGAGAGAGAGAGAAAGAGTGTGAGAGAGCAGTGGCACAATACATAGGCCTACCATGGGGTCTGGAATCATTAAACTACACAAACTTGCATAAAATCACTACTCATCAATACACAATATATTATTATGTCCTTGCAGACTACTATACTACACTCTACACATTGAGATGCATTTCTAACGCACGCACCAGTAGGGTCTGAATCATACATCTACGCAGACTTGAATAAAGTACTTCTCAGCACACTACTAGTATGTTGTCAAACTGTCAGATTAGCGTCTGTGCTTGCAGACTACTATACCATTCTATACAAGTTGGCGACTTGAATAAAGTACTTCTCAGCACACTACTAGTATGTTGTCAAACTGTCAGATTAGCGTCTGTGCTTGCAGACTACTATACCATTCTATACAAGTTGCAATGTATTTCCATATGCACTACTGGGTCTGAATCATACAACTACACAGACTTGAATAAGCACATCGCGACACATACGCATATTGATTTGTCAAACTGGCAAATCAGAGTCTGTGTTTGAAGACTACTATGCCATCGTTTACTCGTAGAACGCGAATCGTGCACAGTACATGCGAATACATGTACATTTCGTATGGGAAGTAGCAGAGAAATCACAAGTCCACGCGCATGCGCACATGGGATTTTTGCTCTCTCGAGTACGGAAAAAAAATTCGCGGCCCGGTAACCAAAATCATACCTCTCTCACACACTCTGTGGTGGCACGTACGTGCAACGCGCTTAATTAGCGCGGGCGCCATTTTTGTTTGTGTGTGCGTCATTTAATTACCCCGTTTTAATTATTCACGTATGAATTTTTTTTCCCCAAAACCCCTTACTTTAGACGTCAGCCAATCAAAATCAGTGACTCAAAACAAAATATGAATTTGCATAGTATACTAAACATACCTCAAAGATTTATAAAAATGTAAAACCTACTTACATAAATATAATTTAATTTTTCCTTTAGGTAATTTTCTATACCCTTAGAAATGCATAATTATTACAAAATTACGGTTTAAATATAAGGTTTTTAGTTTGATTGTCAAAATAAATAAAAATGAGCTTTTTAAGCTTAGCTGTGAATTCCTTTAAGTGAACGAGGATTTGCTAAATCGAAATATTTGTTTACATTTCTACTTTCATTTTTTCTGTCATCGTGACTCAACCCCCAAAATGCGAAATTTGAGGTAAGTTTTTACTTTTTTTTCTGCCTTTTCTGTCTGGTGTAGTTTGATGAAGTGTGGCTGACTGTATTGTCAGTCAACCAATATGACATTTTGCGTATCTGATAAAACGGGACTCGTAGCTGAAGAAAATCAGATAAAAATATTGTACTTTCAATAAAAACTTTTTTAATCAACATGTGATGCGACAGTCTAGAGCCGCATAATCCATATTTGAGCGGCGCGGTGCTCAATGTGCCACCGTGTACGTAGGGGCGAAATTGGCTTGTGCACCGTTTGGCCTCCACTGCATCAATAACATGCGTGTAGTCCCACGCACAACTTTTAGTCGTCCGTACAGGTAGTGTACGAATTTCGCGCGTTGAAATCTCTTTAATTCATTCATGTGATTATTTTTTAAAAGCAAAATGTCACGGTTATTATGTTGTTAATATTAGTCTTAATGTATCTGTGAATAGTTTCATGCTTTAGAACTGTATTGATAAAAATATAAAAGAATTGATATCACCATGTTTAAATTCAATTGTTGTCAAAACCATTGTCTGTACTACAGTGCTAGATCTTCTGTAGTAGGATCTACATCAACATTTAAACAAATGAACTTCAAATTTAATGGTGCTTTTTTTTACTTCTTTTTCTTTCTTTTACTTCTTTTTCTTTCTTTTTTTTTGGTGAATGATGATTATATTAATTGATCTAATCATAATGAAATTTTAGATTGATAAAAAGGAATGAACTGCCTAATAATAGTATGACTATTAGAATAGTCACTAGCAGGACCCGTGGAAAATCCACGGATTCTAGGGGGAGGGGAAGGGGGGGGCGGTAAATAGAAAGAGGCCTATGTGCTATCGAAAATAAAATTTGATTATATTTCTACAGGTTCTAGACGATTTTTATAATATACGCTGTTTGACCATGAATGGCGCACCATAATACCCGTTTTAATGCATTGATTTGATGAAGGAACTGTATCATAGTAAAAGTATTCTATCCAGCATGGCTATGTTTTTAAACGACCGTCTGAATTTTCTTGTGAAAACTTTACTTTGAAAAATGATTATCGGAATTCAGCATAAAACTATACATGGGCAGAATAATAACAATCTAAGCACAGGTATCATACCTCTATATAGTCACGAAACTATATTGAGATAGGGGCAATAACAGCAATTTCAAAGTGTTGTCGAGTCTCAGCTCACACACAGTCACAGTTCCGACAGTGCTCGGCAGCAGTGGCGCACTGCACTGCCCGTGCCTTACGGCAGCTAGCTTGCAACTGGACTGTCAGTTACGATGAATTTCTTGTGAAAACTTTACTTAGAAGAATGATTTTCAAAATTCAGTAAACATGAACAGGATAATACCAAAGTAACCCTGCTTGCATACCTCTATTCACGTAAACTATATACAAATCACGGCAATCATCATAGAATCAGAGTCGAAGCGCGACTGAGCTGTGCGTGTGACGGTCAGGCAGAATCTCGATAATTACGATTTATTTGCATTATTATTGTTGTGATTTCAATGTAGTTTCATGAAAAGACTACAAAAGCAGAAGCTTGGATTATCATTATGTTGGCATTGTTCACAAAATGTGTATACCGGTAATTATTTTCAAAGTAAAGATTTTACGCGAAAAATCGGACGGTTTGTGCCAATATGTAGCAGCCAGCTGCATGCAGTGCACAAATTGACTCGACTGTGTGTGTGACTGTGAGCGTAGAATCCCGTGAAAGTTTTTTTCGGGGGCTCGATCTATATCAAATTTTGGGGACTACTTTTTCATCTTTCGGGGGCTCTTTTTTCTTCGGCTCTTTTTTCATTAAATTATACAGTTTGTTTAGTTAAGTAGCGTAGTGTTACGTAAAAAAGTCGTACTTTCTGCGTCAGGTTTTTGTAAACATTAAATTGTTTGCGTCCATCTTGCCTATATACTTCTTTGCGTCCCTCAGGGTGTATCAGTAACGTAGGTCAGCATACTCTCTTTCACACAATTTGTATAATTATTTTCAAAGTAAAAATTTTACGCGAACAATCGGACGGTTTATGCCAATATGTAGCAGTGTGTGTGTGACTGTGAGCGTAGAATCCAGTGAAAGATATTTTTCCGGGGGCTCGATCCATATCAAATTAGGGGGAAGTTTTCGGGGGCTACTTTTTCAACTTTCGGGGGCTCTTTTTTCTTGGGCTGCTTTTTCATTAATTCATTTAAGGATACCGTGTAGCAGCGTAGTGTTGCGTAAAAAAGGTGTACTTTCTGCGTCGAGTTTCTACGCCGAAAGTACGCAAACAAAAAATTAACATGTTAAATTGTTTGCGTCCATCTTGCGTACCCCTTTGCGTCTCTCAGGGTAGTAGGCCAGCGTACTCTCAGCGTAGTTGGTACGCAGCTCTACTACCCCACGCCAATTAGTGACCTAACTGCCAGTGTCAGAAATAAGGTATTAAAAATATGCTCATCTGACCGTAATTAAATGCCAAGAACCCCTGAGCTTTCGGGGGTTCAGCCCTATGAACCCCGTGGACACCACGCCTGCATTTAACTCGCTTTGAGCTACCTGACCCCCCCCCCCCCCCTCCCCTCAACACTTTGAAAAACGTTTTAATGCATTGATTTGATCATGATTTGATGCAAGAACTGTATTATAGTAAAAGTATTGCGACCGTCTGATTTTCTTGTGGAAACTTTACTTTGAAAAATGATTATCGAAATTCAGTATACAACAATACATGGCCAGAATAATCACAACCTAAGCTCAGGTTTTATACCTCTATTCACGAAACTATATGGAAATCGGGGCAATAATAGCAATTTCAAAGTGTTGTTTAGAGTCTCCTCTCACCCGCTACTCCGGTCACCGCTACTTCATGCTCACACACGTACACTCAGCTCCGGCAGCACCGGCGATCGGCAGCAGCGCTCAGCTGCAGTGCAGTGGCAAATACACCACACATGTGTACGTGTGGACTCAAGGCGTACTACCACATATCTATTTGCGCTATTCTGTTGTGCTTTCGAAGTAATTTTCATGAAGAGACATATAAAACAGAAGCTTGGACTATGAATATGTTGGTATAGATCACAGAATTTGTATAATTGTTTTCAGAGTAAAGATTTTACGCGAAAATAGGTCCATAGTTTGCGCCAATTGTCGCAATCGCCACGACTCGAATCGAGTGTGTGTACGTGTGTGACGGTGAGCGTGAAATACACATACACTATGGGCGCCTGGTCTACAAAGCATATTCTATAAAAAGACGCATAACACGGGTAAGCTCAACCCGTGAGAGCGTGCATTTTCTACATCCCATCACCCGGGTGAGTCGTCTGTTAATGTGTATTCTCTTACATGCTACAAAGCATATCCTATAGCAAGAGGTCTAACTCGGGATATGCCGCAGCCTCTACAATAGGACTTGCTACACCCGTTGACGCGAGTGGATTCTCGTCCATTGTGTGTCTCTTCGTCTCTCTTTGATAATTAGACAGAGGGCGGGTGCACGCCTTGCCGACTCGCTCTCGCGGGTTCGTCGCCTCCTCGCAATCCACGACGCCCGCCGTGCTCTCGTCCGCCCGTCCTCCCCGGAACCCCGAAACCACGTTTAACGGCATGGACGTCGATCGCGGGGTCGACGTGGCACGCGGGTTACGGGAGACAGGCCTCGTATAGTTGTGCCGCCGTCCCCGCGCCACGGCGGAGGCGGGCGGGGTCGGGGAAAGACGTTTTTGAGGAACCGTTTTGGCCCATGTTGGATCCCCCGCGGCGATTAGTGGTATTAGTAATATAGATACTATTATTAGGCAAATAAGGCAATTCAGTCCTTTTTATGAACTGCCTAATAATAGTATGACTATTCTAATAGTCATACTATTATTAGGCAGTTCATTCCTTTTTATCATTCTGAAATTTCATTATGATTAGATCCCAATTAATATAATCATCATTCACAAAAAAAAAAAAAAAAAAAGTAAAAAAAAGCACCATTAAATTTGATGACAAATGGGGGCTCAGCCTCAGGAAAAAAACTGCTCCCCCCCCCCCTCGCGTCTCAATATCTCTTCTTTGTCTTTCTCCTTCCATAGTCCATACCCACATCTATACAGCTAGTCTATATGTTATAAATTCATATGTTGAAAATTTCTGTGTCTTGTCCAGCTGAGACCAAGTCCAACCTTCAAGTCCAGCATTTCACCATCTGGAATCCGAATGGATGTGCCAGTCATTAGTGAGTCCAGATCTGATGCTAGTTTCCGGAACTTTACCTCATGGGCTAGTTGGGCTGATGTTGCTCCTCCACTCGTTAAGTCACGAGCCTGCAGCAACGTCTCTGAGCGATGTCTTAATGTTGATGGAGCACATTCATCTGAAGAAACTTGGGCTTTGTGCATAAGCACTGTTACTAGTGGCTTGTTAAAAAAAGACAGATCAGATATGCCATTAGTTTATTTTGGCTGAAAAAGGGGGATGTTGAATACTTGTCCGTCAAATATATCATATTTTAGTAACAGTGTGGCCAAATTAGGCGTGGGGGGGGGGGGGTGGTGGTTGCTACAGAATATTTTAAATACATTCCTGCATATAAGGAAAGAACACCCACTGCTATATATTTCTTATTTTTCTTTTTCTGGGCTGCCAAAGGAGGGGGGGGGGGGGGAGAGGGCATATGCATAACAAAAGGGAGGCTTGATTTTTAATCTATTTATTACTTGATTGAGATATTTTGGATGTGTGTTGCAACTTAATAAATTTTAACATACACATATTGTATTGCACACATTTTTAAAATTACAGTCCACTTCAATTATTAGGAGGATTTCAGGACCAAGCCAATTTATAAACAAAATTTTGTGTTTCTGAACACATAGACACATGTGCGCAGGTTTGAATTCGGAATTGGGAAAACTGCCTCGTTTTAATGAGATCTTGTTGTATCAGCGCTCGTTATAATTGAAGTAGACTGTATATACTTCTCTTGAGAACCTATCATGATCGTATGAATAAAATATAAAGTGAAAATCCATTTTAAGTTAGTTATGAAACACATTTTATTATAAAAAATATAATTGCTCAGAAATTTTTTATCCTCGAACATGTAATGTAGATAATTAATACATATATAAAGAGATCTGATGTAAGGAAATACCTGATATAAAAGCTAATTTCTCTGGTCAAAATGAAATCAATTTGCTTTGTTTTGTATTGACTACTGATATAACAAGATACCTGGTACATGTTGTTTGCACAGCAATTCCTCAGTTACATTTGCAAAGATCCCACTCAAACAAATTTCAATCCCTTGCTCAAGAACAGCCTCTTGGATAATAGTCTGAATGTAAGGCTTGATCTGATATTCTTTTCGGAGCAAATCTTCAGTCACAGTAGCAAAGATGTCATTGATGAAGGTATCAATTTCCAGCTCATAAGCTGCGTCATGGACTAGAGTCTGGATATATTGAGTCTTGAGTTCAGCATGGGTGAGGGGATACCACTTCATTTTGTGTTTTGCTGGAGATTTCTGTACCGTTTTTTTGCTCAAAGTTCCTGTTATCAGTACAATTTCATCCAAAATCTCATCGGTGAATAAGAGTTCAAAGGTTTCTGCCTCTGACAATGTCCCAAAATTTCTTGTAGGTCCTGGTTGGCAGTCAGACCGCAACTCGTGGGGGAGCTTCCGTGTACTCATACAATATTCATAAACACCACACAGTGAGCACATTCTGTATATTATTGAACTCACTTCTGATCGCCGATATCTTGCCTTTTCTTTGATCAATGTTAGCGTATTGAACTTGCTAGACATTTCACAGCAAAATGTGTCAAACTCTTTCAGAAATGTGGGCAGAAATGTGGGCAGATATGTAACAAATTGTAGCTCAGCCTACTATTATCCCATTATCAATAGAAATATGAGAAAGAACAGTTTGTACACGTTGCATAAAGTCATCATTTGTTAAAACTCCATCCAAATCATTGCCTTGCCGATAGTCTAAAAACTTGAAAGTAGGCACCTGAATATTTGAACAGGAGACCAAACTCTTCAGTGTCATATTTTTGTGTGCTAATTTAGCTATTCCTTTCAATCTGGCATCCCAGAATATTTTCATAAGGACTTCCTGGTAATTTTTCAATACATGCCGGTCTCCAAGCATTGGAATCATCCAGTCCATATCTTGTCTATATATTCTCTTTTAATCCCTAACAACAATTTGAGAGTAATTCCATCCCCAGCAACGACCAGATGGTTGCAGGATTTATTCACGCCAAACATGTCATACAAAATACCCAGGCATTGTTTCAGAGTTGAAGGTGAATCAACCTTTTCATCTAAGATGTACAAATAGCCTTTTCTGTTCTGAAGCTGAAGTACGCTTCATAAGCTCAGACTTAAGCACTTGGTATGGGTTGGACGAGGGAGTATTCACTAGAAGATCATGCACCACCGCGGCATACTCAGGTTGAAGAGATGACACCACAAAATCGTATTGAGTTCGCTCACTGGTAATGTTTCTTGTTGAAAATTGTGCCTCGACCTGAGTGAACCATATCAGCGGATCATCGGGCCAGGACGGGGATAGCTTGATGCTAATGGCAGCAGTCACAGGTCGAGGAGGCCGGAGGGGTTATCCATATTGAATAAATCAATGTCAAGATGAGTAAAAATAACAATTCCAAAACAATCACGTCGGGGTCACCAATGTAGGAATAATTGTTTCTGATAAAACAAATGAATATAATATGCTTACCGTTACTACTAGAAGTCCGAGCAATTATTAATGGTTAGGCCTACTTTGTAGATCATAGATATCGTCAGTGATCGTAGTACAGTTAAAAAATGAATGATGAATGAAAGCCAAGAGTTGGCGTTGTCTGTTTCATAAACTTAATGTTTGTGAAGGAAAGATCTCCCTTCGACATTTGCTTATGTCCTCGTGGAAGTGAATGTGATCCGAGCATATGTATATGAAAGAGGATGGAAGGGGGTCCTTATCTGTCTTCAGGAGCAATTCATTCTCACACAAGAGTCTTTTGAAGACATCGTAGTTACGTGGAGTAAGCCTGTAAATGCAAATGAAATAAAACGCACCAGTCTTTGTTACACCTGCTTCACTAGAAATGATTGCGTGTTTGTTCTTTCCAGAAGTTGCCAAGTCTTCATATGTTTTCAATGTCTTATTTACCTCATCTGCAAAATTTATGATAGGATGCATCTTACAAAAGAATCGTCCAAATTCAATCGTGGTCTCTTTGACATTTTGTGGAAGGTCTTCCCAATTTTCTACAGCCACAGGAAGAATTTCTTCTCTCATCAATTTTAGTTTGTCATGGAATTGTGGCATCGTGGCTCCCTGATTTGTCATGGTGGTGGATACAGTGGCTATCAATTTGTTGTAAACTGTAGTCGAATCTGGGTTTTCCATAGCTGCAGCTAACCTTCAAGTGATTGTATCTTGTACAATATCAAGTCCATTTTCCCTCTTTGCCGACCATGCTCTTCTCTTCAGAACTCGCCTTCGCCCCCAACACTCAAGGTTTTTTTCTTCTTTTCCACAAGATATAACAAAACATAAGCCTCTTCTTGTGTTACTAATACATTGCATGGCAACTTGTCAGCAAACAAACCATGTGATGCTTGCATTACTTCTGTGGCTGCCTGCTCCTTGTGAAGTTCTACCACATTTTTTAGATGCCCTTTGCTTGCCAACCAGATCTTAGCTGCTTGCCTTGGCACTTTGCTGCTTGCCTTGGCACTTTGCTGATGGTGGGGCCTGGTAAAAGTAAAACATCCCTGTAAAAAGGGCCACTCGGATTTTCATTTCATTTTTTTTTCTTCATTTTTTATTTCCATATCCATAAAAAACAAAAGATCATTACAACAATATACATTATATAAAAAAATTACATGCAATCATACAAGTTAACAGTATCAAAGACACCAAATTTACTAGTCTGAAATGAGAAAAGGGGAACTAAAATAAGGCCAAAGGGCCTTGTAAAATAAGTTCCCTAAAAGTATAAATTATCATTTGGTTTTTCAACTTATTCTGTTACTGATTTGCTTTGCTGTAAACAGAGAAAAAGAGTAAGGAATATTAAAGAAGTGATTATCTACTTTGTGGTGCATGCAGTGTGACATGTGTAGGAAGCACTTTACATACAAGTGAAAGGATATAGATCAGCTAGCTTGGCCTAAGAATGTTACAGATATATATATTGTCTGCTCCTTGTGAATGTTGTCCTCATTGCTGGGGCTGGAGCAGACGTCGAAGGTCTGAATGACATCGTTGCTAGGGCTGGAGCAGACGTCGAAGGTCTGAATGACATCGTTGCTAGGGCTGGAAAAGACGTCGAAGGTCTGAATGACATCGTTGCTAGGGCTGGAGCAGACGTCAAAGGTCTGAATGACACGTTGCTGGGGCTGGAGCAGACGTCGAAGGTCTGAATGACATCGTTGCTGGGGCTGGAGCAGACGTCGAAGGTCTGAATGACATCGTTGCTGGGGCTGGAGCAGACGTCGAAGGTCTGAATGACATCGTTGCTAGGGCTGGAGCAGACGTCAAAGGTCTGAATGACATCGTTGCTAGGGCTGGAGCAGACGTCGAAGGTCTGAATGACACGTTGCTGGGGCTGGAGCAGACGTCGAAGGTCTGAATGACATCGTTGCTGGGGCTGGAGCAGACGTCGAAGGTCTGAATGACATCGTTGCTAGTGCTGGAGCAGACGTCGAAGGTCTCAATGACATCGTTGCTGGGGCTGGAGCAGACGTTGAAGGTCTGAATGACATCGTTGCTGGGGCTGGAGCAGACGTCGAAGGTCTGGATGACATCGTTGCTGGGGCTGGAGCAGACGTCGAAGGTCTGAATGACATCGTTGCTAGGGCTGGAGCAGACGTCGATGGTCTGAATGACATCATAGGGCCTGCAGCTGCACTGTCTGGTGGAATACTAGTACTACATGACGTAGTAAGTCTACTCTGCTCACTTGGCGCAACGGCCCACAGTACTTGATGAGCCTGGGCTTTGAGTTGCAATTCGAGTTGGAACACACTTGTCCGTGGGAGCACCGAGAGGTTGACGGTCGCCAAGGGCTTTACCCCCCGGTGATCCAACTCTTCCCAGAACTCCCACAGGGCAAAACATAACTCATGAGGGGTACATATATGTCGACACAGATCATTGGTCCCCATCATGTCCAAGATAAGTACATCTGGACATGAGGACCGAATGTAATTGAGATAGTAGTCCCGTCCGGAACGTATTTTATCGAAGGATAAACCTCCCTGACCAAAACACTCTATCCTCAACTCCTCCGAATCGATCAGAACCAATCCCTTTATCCAACGCTTTCTCGACATCCAAGAAAACTGCTATTGCGTGTTCGTTACAGTTTATGCTCTTTTGGATGTCGTTTTCTAATTGAACAATATTGTCCTTAAAGGACAAGTCCACTCGAAAAATAATTTACTTTTAATAAAAGCAGAAAAATCAGATAAACCAATCAAAAAAAGTTTGAGCAAAATCGAATAACTAATAAGAAAGTTATGAATTTTTGAAAAAGTATGTAAAACTATGAAACAATGAGATTCACAACACAAATTGCCAAGATGGTTATCAGTTTGTGACGTCATGTCCTCACAACTTATCAATTGCTTTACATAGTTTAATCCCATTAATTTCCCTTTTTATCCCCCAAAACTAGATTTCCCATGCCTTTGCCCAGGTTATATGATTTGTATCATATTGCGTGCATGACATTTCCCAAAAACTTTTATGAATTTTGAAAAATTGATACTATTTTCTGAATATTGTATATTCATAATTATTGATTTTTATATAAATAGTTTATCAAAATTCAATTTTTCATGATTTAACTAGACAAAAATTACTCTTTATTTGTGCATCCACACAAAAACATATTACTAAAAATCTAACTTGGATACTGGTGTGAAGAAATAAGATTTTTAGGGTGAAAATAGGAAATTCATATTATCAATATAAAGAAAATAATAAGTGGATAGTGAGGACCATACGTCATAGACTCATGAGTGAGTTGCCAATTTGTGTAGTGATTTTCAAAGTTTTTCATGTGATTAAAAATTCATAACTTTCTTATTAGTTATCCGATTTTGCTCAAACTTTTTTTTATTGGTTTGTCTGATTTCTCTGGTTCTATTGAAAGTAAGTTATTTATGGAGTGGACTTGGGCTTTAACACTACGACCTTTCCTAAATCCACTTAGAAAATTGAGTAACAATTCATGCTTTTCAACATACCATTGCAGTCTTTCTTTTATCATTCGTTCGATAATCTTGGCAAAACATGATGTTAAAGCAATTGGTCTATAAGACGATGTATTTCTAGGATCTGAGAATAGGGATTATTACAGAATGCTGTAGTTGAATTGGCATTTCCCCGGTTTTCCATATTAAGTATGATTTCCTTGATTGCTTTTGGCAGATTTTCATACACAACGTATGGTATATTATCTTTACCTGGGACAGTCCTCAGGTTGGTGTGTCTCCTGTCGCTCAGTACACGGCAGATGGCCCATCTTTGTTCCTTAAGTCGTGGAAACATATCAAAGGTTGAGTTCCATCGTACCTTCATTGACTGTACAAGCTTGTGTTCAGCGATGCCCATCTGTCTTTGCTCCGCCTCCAGTGCCTTTGTTGCAATGACCGAGTGCTTGAAGTGGCCTACGAGCCGTGATGCCGCTGCCGATAGGGTTCAAATTGCTGGTGCGCTGTCAAGGGAAGTGTTCACACACAGCTGCAAGGTGTGTGCAGCGCATCCAACATCAGCCGCGTCGATGCCCTCTCCGATCGGACGGACGTTGGCGGCATTTTCGTGCACCACTGCCACGCTCTTCCCTCGAAGGCCCCAGTCTTCGACGACTCTCTCTAACTGATTTTGGAGCGCTTTGGTGGTGTGGCGCTGCGGTTGGTCTGCCTCCTCTCCAACTCCCACCACTGGTTTGGTTTCGAGCATGAAGTTTGCCTTACACCAATCCTCGTCGATCGTGTGCGCCGTCACCGTCATGTAATCGCGAGTACCAATACTCGTCCAACAGTCTGTGGTGTACGAAACGTGCTGGACGCTGACGAGGGACTCACGTATCTCCTCCTTCTTGTGTTCGTACAATAATCTTATCCTACTGGAAACGGTCTTCCTTGTCGGTGTCACGTAGCCTGGCACAAGGCATTTCAGTAATGCCTCTCCTCCTTCTTGTGTTCATACAATAATCTTATCCTACCGGAAACGGTCTTCCTTGTCGGTGTCACGTAGCCTGGCACAAGGCATTTCAGTAATGCCTCTCCTCCTTCTTGTGTTCATACAATAATCTTATCCTACTGGAAACGGTCTTCCTTGTCGGTGTCACATAGCCTGGCACAAGGCATTTCAGTAATGCCTCTCCTCCTTCTTGTGTTCATACAATAATCTTATCCTACTGGAAACGGTCTTCCTTGTCGGTGTCACGTAGCCTGGCACAAGGCATTTCAGCAATGCCTTGAAGGCGCCCGCTTCCACCAGACTTAAGGGCAAACCTTCGCGAGCGATTAGTTCGACAATCTTGTCTGATCGTTTCCCTCCTCATCGGTGCCGGCGGTGCTTTAATGAATTCGCTATATGACTGAGCATCACTCCCGTGGACGAGCCGCTGTACGCATACTTCTTTTCACACGGTTTACATTGTACACAATCATCTGCAGTTTTCTTAAAAAGTTTCCAAACTCTGCTTGTCTTGCCCATTGTGTTGAATATTAAACCGATGGTGTATGCGAGAGCGAGAGAATAAACGTGTGATAACGATCAAGACAACTAAGAAAGTGTGTTAAGTAAACCAAGACAAACAATATAAATGTTACAAAGCTGAGGAAGTCGTTTAAGTAGAGCCCAAGTTCTCATTGTTTCGTGGAAATTAAGCCAGCTTCTCGAATCTTTTGTAATCCCCACTTAATCTAAGAAAGCTTTATAAGGCACTGCATTACTTTGTGTCTTTGGCTTTTATGACCTCATCACATTTGGAAAGACATGTTAGACAATTAATTGCATAAGAAAGATGTGCGAAATAAGGTAAAATATATTTTTTTCAACCTTTCAAAACTAAATTAAGTCAATTTGACATATACATCTATTTGGACCTGATAGATATCGCGCACGTGTCGTGTATTCCTGGCAACGACAAACACCCCATGCAACGGTCGGGATTCGGTGTGATGAAATGTACCGGCCCGAGCCTAATTTATTGACTGTGGACATCAAGAAAACGGGGTAAATGTAGAGTCATGTATACAATGCTGCACTTCAGATACAAATATGACTTATATCAATGAAGAGTCACTAGTTTAATCTACGAATTACCATGCGATCTGCGACAAACTATCCAGGGATGCGATATCGCAGCCGGTCGTCGGCCGCTCAATACGTACGTAGGTATGTCACTACAACTGATGAACTTAGTTTGTAAAATATGTGATTACGGATGTAAATCATATGCCATAAATTACATAAGACATGAACAAAAATCATGTCATGGAAGATGCGCCTAATCTTATTAGATTGAAAGAATGAAATATTTTGAATTTAGTGTTTTTGGATACTTCATATGTCTTCTCTTTCTTCTTTTTTTATAATTAAAGTTTGCTTGTCCATTTAAGACCTATTTTAATGAACCCCATATGAAATGATGATAATTGCTTATGGGGAAAGTATCACATTTAGTGGGTAGGATGTATCTGGAGGGTGTGAAGGGGGGGATGTGTGTTTTGTGTGTGTTGCTTGTGTGCTTGTGTGTAAATATGTGCACTGGTGTGGTATGTATAGAAAGAATGTGAAATATCTTTGTTGTGCAATTGATACTGTAAAACCAGAAACTTAGAGCCGTGAAACTATTGCAAAAACCAAGCGCCTGACATTTTCATTGCAAAATATTCAGTGTTGTGTCAGTTTTCATTCTACAATTTTGTGGCATGAAATGTTTGCAAATCAGAGCCACGTGTGAAATTTGCAAAGATTCAATGAGTTGTCTTTTTGAATAATAGTTTAGTTTTGTGTGTTTTTTTATAAATAATTCCTGACCAGTATTTTTCTGCATTGCAATTTGATTACTCAAGTCAATAATGCTTAATAAATTGTATTGTCTGTAATTCTTATGATTGTAAAATTGTTACATTTTTGTTCGCTGTGTTACATTTTGTTAAAGTTGGGGTTCTATTAGTAAGGTATATTGATTTTTAAATCGTGCATATTTCTACTTTAAATATATGAGAAAATATGTTGCCTCCTTTTTTAATGAAAAAATAAAAATGATCTTTTCAAGTTTTTTCCCTTCTGTTTGTAATTATACACTAAAGAATTATGTGATTCATACAAAATCAATAATAGTTGAATTATGTACTTGTCTGAATTGTCTCCACTTAAAAAAAGAAATGCATTAGTTCATGAAGAGCACGAAATATTATGGAATGACTGTAATCAATTTTTATCAGAAACCTGCATTTTGTTAAATAGTTTGATCATTTTTTCTGATATTGAAGATCCTTCTTACTGTCAACAATGATATTACATGTGTTCTGGTCTTACTAATTATGCTTAACTTTTTTTGTTTCTACCTGTTTTGACTTGAACGTACTCCATGGTTTTGCTTTTTTTTTTTATGCATTCAATTTACAAAAAAAATCATTACCGGTAGTCACCATGGACTAGAAAGTGAATTGCATAAGTAAAAACTTTAAAACTAATAAGGATGATATATAGTGTTATGAATATGAAAGACACCCATTATAGATGGTAAGTTTTAAGATCCTTTTTATTCCTAGTTACTTTTTTTTTGGGGGGGGGGGGGGGTTAGTTTTTTTGCTTTTTTTTTTCTTCCTAAAATTTGTAATGTGTATACATGGGTACCTTCTTTTCAATGTTTATTTGGCAAACATGCTCACAAATCACAGTTTTTATTTCTCATTCCATTTCTTAAATGATGCAATCTAATAGGTGCTATGGGTGGACTTATTCATTTTTTTTTTTGTGTGTGTGTAAAATTGCCTTTCATTACTGTACAATTGGTACTGGTTATGATCTAACAATGGACATATTAGATTGTGTATTTGTACCTACTGTATATCCCATAGAAATCATGTTCAGATAACATAATATTTCTTTGTAAAGGACAATGGTCCCACGTTTTAAGTGGTGATCGCTTTACAGGTAGGTTGATTTTCGAAAGTCTGTGCAATCATGTAATGTTCTGAATGTTTAAATATTGATGTATTCTAAAGAAGTGATTTGGTAATATTGGAACTACTAGATTATTTGTTGTCAAAGCCTCCCAAGTTGAAGGTTGGCAATTTTAATAAATTATATTTTTTTATAAATTACAGAATTTGCTGTATGTATATTTATGGTTTGTTTATATTATTGGGTGGGGTACATGATGTGTACACAATGTACATGACCAAAAGGTTTTTTTAACTTGTACAATTTTCTTTTCTTTTAGGGGGGCGATATCTTGAATAATATTTTGAAATTAAATAGCAACATAATCAAAAAGGCAAGTTCAAATCCCAAAATCAGACATTTTCACTGATATTCAGAGGAACAGGATTTTTTTAAAGAATATCAGTGTTTTGGAAGGGTGGGGCAGGGTTTTCAGAGATATTGTCAAGTCGGATAAAAGGAAGGGAGGAAAAAAAGAGAGAGAGAGAAGGGTAAGAGTTGGAAGAAGAGATGGGAGAAGAGGAAGGGAGGAGAATAGAGAAAGAGCGGGATTAGGAAGAAGAGTAAGAGTTTGAAGAAGAGAAAGAGACTGGAGAAAGAGGAAGGGATGAGGAAAAAAGAGAAAGAGCGGGATTAGGAAGAAGAGTAAGAGTTGGAAGAAGAGAAAGGGAAGGGAAGAAGAGAAAGAGGAAGGGATGAGGAAAAAGAGAAAGAGCGGGATTAGGAAGAAGAGTACGAGTTGGAGGAAGAAATTGGAGAAACAGGAAGGGATGAGTGAAAACAGAGAAAGAGTGGGGTTAGGAAGAAGAGTAAGAGCTAGTTGGAAGAAGAGAAAGGGAGGCAAGAAGAGATTGTAGAAAGAGGAAGGAATGAGGAAAAAAGAGAAAGCAGGATTAGGAAGAAGAGTAAGAGTTGCAAGAAGAGAAAGGGAGGGAAGAAGAACAGCTAAGCAGTAATTTATTTGATCGAGCGAGCGAGCAAGCGTGAGAGAGAGAGAGAGGAGGAAAAAGAATTAGGAAAGAAAATGATTAAGATCAGCTTGGAAGCCAGACTATGAAATGATCTATTGCTTGCTGGATGTGTACAATCAGGTATGAGTCAACATGGACATGGATGAGTGCATTCTACAAAAAGGAAAAAGGAAACCCTGCGTTTGACCTGGACAAGCTCCATAATAACATGTACAACTACTGGTAATAACAGTTGAACTGTGCTGTGTATGGGTCAGTGTGGAAATGTCATGGAACTGTGATTCTGATTCTACACTCTATAAAACAGGTAAGCTGATATGATATATATGTGAAATGTGAGCAAATCTTATTTGATTGAAATCAATTAAAGTAATGGTATATAATTGATGTGTCATTAAAGGTTCTAATTAATATATCCAAAACTCTGCTTACCGTATAAGCTTTAAACAGTAGAAAATATTCAAAGAAATGTAAAATCTATATATTCCTTATGATTAACCATCTATGTTAACATCTAGCTAGAGTCTTCAAATAAATTAAGCCCATGCATGTAATGAGATACTTGAATGTAGAAAGATAAACAAGAGAAGTTCTCTGAGTAAACTAACCTGGCCATGAGACTGCACATGTACATACACTGATTTATGAGTTCAAACATAATTATACTGTTCAATAATAGGCAGCTGTATATGTGCATATGCGTTACGTACATCCAGCCTTCTTATAGTTTTCTCAGATATCAGAAGTTGGTGATACTGACAGATCAAAGTGTGTTGCATTTGTGATAATTCATACAATAAACATGAATATTCATGAACTGCTGCACTCCATATTTACAGGTAGACAAAACTATATATAGACATTGTGTGCAGTGCATGAATTATAATAATCAGGCATTATGTCTGCAATGGTGCCACGATTGAGTCACCATGTTTGGGGATGTGATGACAAGGATATGACTATATGTACATGTATGTGTTTGTGATTATTGCACAATATTTAGTAGCACTATACAGCTAGCTGCACAGCATGCCTTAAATTGTCATGTGTGGTATAGCTGTAGTCTGCTACACTATATAGTCTGCTGTATCCAAGTAGTTGCTCAAATCTACTTTATAGCTATATGACTGGCTCCAAGATCATAATTTGAATTACAGTGCTGTGGCATGACTGAGGGCTGGAAACTCAAAATTAGAGGAATTATAAAAGCCTGGAAATTCATAATTGGAGGAATTATATAATGACATTTATCTATCAGCAGAATTGGTATGGAGTTGCATGGGTGTGTTGTTTTCAAACATAGGTGTTTAAAGCTTTGTATAAAAAGACATTTAAAGAACAATGTATTCAAGGTTCAATTACAGGTAATCATAGTAATGTCATGTGCAGTCGTATTAATTGTTTTGCCTTTGTGTAATTCATGTATTCTTCCCCTAAAGTTGGAACATTTACCACACACATCATTATATTTATTTCATATTTCATTGCCGTCACCACTACTGGGCCAGAAGGGATTAGACCACACAGAGAGCCATCGAGGTCACTGTGACAGGTGGCTATCTCATTAACTCAGCTCTCATTTAACATAAGAAAAAGAGGATCATGGGGGACCAACAGGCACCGATTGGGGAAGTTTTCTATATAGAGGGAGCAAGTAGCTACAAGTATGGCAGTGTGCCTTTAAATAATATGAATTGTTGATCTCAGATTGCATTACATGTGTTCTAAATTCATATCGGTATTTGAACTTCTCTTTCCAGATTTAACTATCATACGTGATTGCTGAATACTGATCTTGTGGACACCTTTACTCTTATGAACATTTCATAAACCTACTAGGCTCTACCCCCATCTTGAAAACAGCGGTTGGTGCTCCAGAGTATCATGGATCAGTAAGTAGTTTTTACTTATTCTTGTAACCAGAATCAAAGAAAACATATTAATAATATACTTTTTCAATGTCTCTAGGGGTTTCTAATTCTTTCTATGGGATTTTCAACCAGAGCTTAGTCAATTAATGCAATTATTTGAAACAGTCAGATAATTTTTCCACTATAATTAATCTTGTTTTCTTTGATTCTGGTTACGAGAATCAGTAAAAAGTAATTGTGTTGCTTTCTTTTGTTTCTTTATTATATGGAGAATCTTTTTTTTTATTATGTGAAAAGCAAGATGGACTGAGACCTTTAAAAATATGTTCAACAGTAATATTCATCAAATGAAGGGAAGTCCAAGGTATATTCATGTCTTTGTTTGTTTGCTGTCAATTATGTTATCAAGAATAGGGGGAAATAAGCAATGATTAACATAGCAAGTTTCATTTTCCTTGTTATTTGATTTATTTGATCTAATTAATCCAAATCTACTAGTATGACCTTGATAGAACTGTCAGGCATACTTTGGATGATACTGGCAATGTATGGAACAAAACACCTTGGACTTACCCCAAAATGAACTTTTCTTGAACCTTGAGCTTTGAACCTTAAGGTGATAATCCGTTTCAGCACCCCCTAGAATCAATCCCAGGAAAATAACATGCTACATGCTTAAATGTGAGGTGCCATAATGAAGCAAATACTTCAATTTTCGCAATTTTTTTTTCTTTTCATGAGGCCGCCATCCATTTTCAGTCTAATCGTTCATGATGGCGGTCTCCTGCGTTCTGAAATTTATCTGTTTAGTTTAATTAAAAATGTATACAAATATCCGTTATACTTGTTTGTATGCTTTTTAATATGGTTATTGTATAATATTATTTATAATTTGCTATGTATGTAGTACTGAGGTAAACATTTATAATCTTGTATTTGTTATTTGAATGCAGAACTAAAATCAATCAAACAAACGAATAATATCTACAATAAAATGTGAATATTTACAATTTAAAAAACACACACATGCTTCTGTGTTTATAGTATGTGGGAAAACATAGATATCTTGGATTCATTTCCTCCTAAATACTCTGAAGAAGAGTTTTGACTGAAGGGGCTTTGCTCTTGACCACAGGGGCCCGTTTCACAAAGCCCTTTTTCAATGACAAATGACGAAAATCAGTGACAAATCTGCTGATAACCAATCAGAAGCAAGGATTTCATTAGCTTATAACAAAAACTGTCATTTGTCACTGATGACAAGTTTTGTGAAACGCCCCCCAGGTCTCGGTAGATGGTTTCCCTTGACTTAATTTGTATTGCAGGAGTATATTACGAGGCAGGAGGAAGAACCCTACACCTCTGGTCACCTGTGATGATGGTCAAGCATCCAGGGACGATGATGGACCCATCCCGGGGCTACTGGTCAAGGATACACTGACCGTTGTGACACCAAGCGGAGAGTGTAAGATTGAACTGTGCCTCGGAGACATCACCAAGCTTCCTCAAGAGGACAAGGTGGATGTCCTACTCATCTCGGCCTATGGAGGTATAGTTCAACCATTTATCACACTGAATATTAAAGGCATTGTTTAACAATGTTAAATCTGATATGCATGGCCCTACCTGTTATCAGTGTCTGTGATATGGTGTAATATTGAAGCCTAAAAAAATTGCGCTTCAAAATGATCATGAAGTGCCTCAAAAAAATTAAAAACTTTGAATGATTGGTTTTACCATACTCATTTTCGCCAATAGACTGTAGTCTTATAAAACAGTTAGGAAAACGGTTTTTGAAATTTCAATTTCCAATCATAAATATCTTGATAATCAGACAGGCGATCGGCTTGTAAAAGTCATGGGGTTCCTGACTGACCTAAAGGTTTATAACTATCATTGCAACCTGAGCTAAATCCAGGATTCTATTTCAGAATCTTAGACAAAGATACCCAATCCCTTTAATAAGGCTAACGTCATACGTGGCATACATGTAGCTGATTTGGACACATGCCTTGCTTATCAAATGGTGAGGAAAAAAGAGGAGAAACGGACAGAAAGAGAGAGAAATAGAGAAAGGGGTGTTCCTGACTGACCTAAAGGTTTATAACTATCATTGCAACCTGAGCTAAATCCAGGATTCTATTTCAGAATCTTAGACAAAGATACCCAATCCCTTTAATAAGGCTAACGTCATACGTGGCATACATGTAGCTGATTTGGACACATGCCTTGCTTATCAAATGGTGAGGAAAAAAGAGGAGAAACGGACAGAAAGAGAGAGAAATAGAGAAAGGGAGAGGGGAAGGCAAAGTGAAGATAATAACACTACAACCTGCCTCCCATTGCCATCGCCTTTGCCTCTCGCATTTCAATCATCCATTACAGAAAGCCTCCATTTGTGAATTCATCCTTCTACAGGTAGTATAAAGTCTGGAGCCACGTACATCCCCCACTCCTCCCCCTCACCTCCCCCTCACATGCATTACAGGTGTGCCCAGTGGGTGTACATATGTTATACCGGGTCAAGCTCGGTATCCATAAGGACCGTTATTCATTAGGACCATTATTCATAATCCATAATACATGACAAAATTAATAGCGATCCTTTTCTAAATAGCGGTCCTTAAAAATAGCGAGCAGACCCGTTTAATACCAATGGTTGCGATTAAAGGCCCAAACTGGCGAGACGTGTTCAGGTAATAATGATACATTTTCTGAAGTGTACCATTAGTGATTAGTGATGGCTCAGTGGCAGTGCATGGCATACGCAGGATTTTTTCAAGGGGGGGGGGGGGGGTTTTAACATTTTGAAATCGGGCCAAAAATTTCGCAGCCAGGTGGGGGGGGGGGGGGTCCCGAAATTTGATTGATCGACATTCCGTTTCGTTGGGGGGGAGTAAGGTCATCTTTTTTAGGTCGTCCATTAGGATTTAAAAAATAAAAAAAATTAAAAAAAAAATTAAAAAAATCTAAACTCATAAGGTTTTTTTTTCTCAAAAAACATACACATAAAAGAAAATGGGTTAAACCCCCCCCCCCCTGCGTACACGCCTGCTCAGTGGCAGAGCAGTGGTCTTGTTACTAGAGGATCCTGGGTTCAGGGCCAAGTTGACACGCTAGTGGCTTTTCCCTTTTGGTAAAGCATTCATTCTCCATCACCAAGTCCCTTTGGATAGGATTTAGAAATCGCGTAAGTCCCGGTCATGAGTGCTATACAATTTTCTAATTACACAATTTTTCACAGTTTTCATAACAATAGGAACTTTCACTAAGTATGGCAGCCACTTTCAGAAAGGAGTCGGAAGGTCGAGACAAACTTAACAAGAACTAGAATGGGTATTGACAGTCCTAAAGAGGATTTTTGTAGTGTAACAGTTGAGGCAGTTTAGTGCTGTATCATGTACAGGGGGGTGTTTCACAAAGATCCCAAGTCAAACTTAACTTTTAGTTGGACTTAAATGTTATGAAGAGCCATTTGTAGCCTTAAAACATAATATATTCAAAACCGAAAATTTGAGTATTTTAGACTTTTTATAAATTCCACATCAAGAACATGAAATCTCCTTGATAATAGAAAATATGAATGATTTGAATCAACATTTTATGCCTTTTAAAAAAGCTTTTACAAAATATTTTCAAAGATACTAATGGCTAATAATGGCTTTCCATAATTTTTAAGTCCAACTTTATAGAGATAGGTTCAACTTAGGTTCTTTGTAAAACACCCTCCAGGTTGCTATAGTAAAGGCGTTGGGGTGATGGGCGCCCTCTACAGGCAGAGGGACATCGACGTCAATGGATTGGAGAATAAGAATGTGTGCAGAGCCAACCCCGTGAAGGTTGTAAAACAAATTCATGATCTTGTAGGCAGAGTAAAAGATATGGTAAAAGAAAGAAACATGTTGATTGTGAGATGTGAGAGCGAAAACCAAATACCCAAACTGTTGGAATTAACCCAGTTGGCGGGCATTAATGTGAAAGTTACACGATACGATGGGAGCCAATCAACCACTAAAGGAGTTATTCACAAGATTGATCCCCAAATCAGTAACGAGGAAATAGAGGAAGTTTTGAAAGAACAGAATGTAGTGAACGCTAAAAGATTTATGAAGAAGATCAAAGGAGAAATGGTAGCAACCCCTTCCGTTCTCCTCACTTTCAAGGGTAAAAACTTACCCGAGTCCATACATTTTCTGTATGAGGTAAAGCAAGTGGATGACTATATCCCTCCTGTGCCGCGATGCCATAAATGTCAGTTATTCGGACACATTAGGCAAACTTGTAAAGGCAATATCCGATGTGTTAGATGCGGGGGAGAACATGAGTTCGAAGATTGCCCTAATAAGGAGAACCCTAAATGCCTCAGATGTGGTGAAAACCACTCTGCAGCTTACCAAGGTTGTAAATTTTATGCAGAGGCGAAGCAAATTCAAAAAATAAAATTACAGGAAAACATCACTTATGCCCAAGCGGCCAAGGCCCATCGTGCACAGATACATGAAAATGCCGTTACTGACATGGATAATCAGAAAGACATGGGTAGTGCAAATCTAAACAAACCTGCCAAAAAACATAACACAGAATCAAGGCCAAATAATCCTCAGAGAGCCAATCCGAATCCTCAGAGAGCCAATCCGAACCCTCAGGCCCATACCCCACACACAGTACGAGAAAGAAAGGGACAGGAAGAAAGGGACAGGGCAATACCCAGATCTCATTCCCAGATCCCAATTCCAGTACGAAAAACAAAGAAGGAAACTGCAACCCAAACTCCAGTAAATATGACATCTATTGATTTGATTATGTTTATTCTGTTTGTGGTACGACAGTTGCCTCAGTCCAGTAATGATGATAATTTCTTGGAAGCGGTAGTTAGAGCAGGAAAAGAAATTTTGAAGGTAGACATTACCATGGAAATGGTAAAAAGTCGCCTCATATGACTAATAAGTCCATATCAGACCTATTGATTGTACAATGGAACGCACAAGGCTTGACGGCGCATGGCGCAAACTTTTTATCTTCCCTTATTGATAACAATTTGTTAGGTATTCACCCAGATATAATGTGCATCCAAGAAACTTGGTTTAACGATTTTAATGTTTTGTCTATACCCAATTACGTTTGTGTTTGTAAAAACAGGCCGGACGGCAGAAGAGGTGGTTTGGTGATGTATTTAAAAAACGACATCACTTTTCAGGCGATGGATACACCCAGGAACGCCGAATACCAAAAAGTTGATATTTTTTGTAAAAACGGAGTTATCTCAATCTTCAACTATTATAATCCGTGTAAAAAGATTGAACTGATAGATCTAAATAACATGATAAGAAACATGCCGGGGAAGTATTTGATTCTAGGCGACTTTAATAGTCACAATCCTCTATGGGGGAGCAACAAATTAGACACAAACGGTAGAACTGTGGAGTCTTTTATAGAAAATAATGATTTGGTTTTATTAAATGATGGATCTCCTACAAGGTTAGACCCATATTATGGTACATACTCAAATCTGGATTTGTCCTTAGTATCGAAAGAATTAGCACGTAATACAGAGTGGAAAGTACTATCCAATAATTTTGGCAGTGATCATAATCTGGTTTGCTTAAATTTTAAACATGTGTACAATAGACCAGGGGGTGAGAATATGGGACAGAGATGGTCTTTTAGAAAGGTTAATTGGGAAGAGTATAGAGAAGAAATTGAAGAGGCATTGAGAAAAGAAGGATATGAAAATCTTGGTGCAGAACTAAACATTCAAGGCAGATACAATGTGATTGTTAAGGTGATCAAGGAAACGTCGAACAAGTGCATTCCGCGTGTGCAGATTGCCAAGAGAAGAAAAGTAAATCCCTGGTGGAACAATGCCTGCAAGAAGGCGGTGCAAGAGAGAAATCGTCTAAAAAACAGGTTAAGAAGGTATTATGATCTAAATGATGTTAAGAAATACTTAAAGAAGAAAGCTGTCGCTCAGAAGGTAATCAGGAGAGCTCAATATGATTATTGGTTAGAGTACTGCCGTAGAATGAATAGATTTACAGACATTGGGAAAGTCTGGGAACAGGTTAAAAGAATGCGGGACAGTACAATGAACAAGCACATCTTTCACAATCTATTTGTAGACGGAAATATCTTGAAAGAATCTGAGGAAAAAGCAAATGCAATGGCAACCTATTTTAAATCGGTTGATGAATCACTTTCCGTAACTAAAAATGAAAACGAAAATATCTTGTACAATAATTCTTCAACAAATGATGATGATTGTATCAATGATGACTTTAACATGAGTGAAATGGGGAATGTTTTAAAGGAGATGAAAAACTCCTCATCCGGTAAGGATGATATTTATTTAATTATGGTTAAGAATTTGCCGAACAAGGCACTCATGTATTTATTAAACTTGTATAATGACATTTGGAAAATCTCACTTTTTCCACATCAGTGGTATGAGGTTATTCAAATACCAATCTTGAAATCCGGAAAAGATCCGACTCAAGTGACCTCTTATAGGCCGATTTCGTTGATATCAACATTCTCTAAAATTATGGAAAAAATGATAAAAAATCGCCTGACGTGGTTTCTAGAAAAAAACAGACTATTAAATCCTATTCAATCTGGCTTCCGCAAATATAGGAATGTCAAAGATCACTTAGTGAGATTGGAGACGGACATACATATATCCTTGAAAAGTAAAAAATATACCGTAGCGGTCTTTCTTGATTTAGAAAAAGCATATGATTCGCTATGGAAAACAGGTCTACTAAGAAAATTATCTATCTTAGGCATTGGTGGAAAAATGTTACTTTTTATAAAAGCATTTCTATTGAGTAGGATTTCTAATGTGAGGATAAATAACTATATGTCTCGCCACTACACGTTAGAAAATGGAATCCCGCAAGGAAGTTCATTAAGTCCTTTATTATTTACTTTAATGTTAAATGATCTCAAGATAAATGTAAGTGATGTTAAATTATCTTGCTATGCTGATGACATTGCAATCTGGTGTTCAAATAAGGATTTAGAGCTGGCCCGCAGGAAATTACAAGAGGCCCTGCATGAGCTTGAGATATGGTGTTGGACGTGGAAGTTAAACATTTCCCCTACCAAATCTGCAGTATTAGTCTTTACCAACAAACAAAAGAAAGATATTCTTCTACAAATAAAAGGACATAATCTGCCTATATGCGAGCAGTATAAGTTCCTTGGTGTGAGGTTTGACTCCCAATTAACTTGGTCTGTCCATATAGATTCTATCATTGATAAATGTAAGAAAAGAATAAACTTGCTACGTTGTGTCTCCGGCACCCCCTGGGGAAGTAAGTATGAGATTTTGATGATGATTTATAAAGGACTTATCCTATCCATTTTGGACTATGGGAGTGAAATGTATGATTCTGCTTGTATATCTTTAACAAAAAAACTTGACTCTATCCAATACAGAGCCTTAAAAATTATTACAGGCACAATACACAATGTGTCCTTGGAGGCTTTACAAGTTTTGACCGGGGAGCTGCCTCTGAGATATCGTAGAAGGTTGTTAAATGATAACTTTCGAGTTTATTTACTGTCTAGTACTTTAAACCACCCAACAAAAGAAGTATTGGGTGATGACTATGATTTAAATAACTTAGAATGGAAGATAGGAGAAGGACCTTTTAAACTGCGATCCTTTAGAGACGAAGTAGTGGTGGAAGGGCAAACCAACTTATTGCCGAAAATCCCAGAATGGCGGTTAGCACGACCACAAGTGTCTTTCGAACACCATGGCAAAGTGCAAAAAAAGGAAATGCCTCCATTTGAAATAAAATCGATTGTTCTAGATAGCATTGGAAATTCATGGAATGGGTTTTTACATATATATACAGATGGTTCTAAACTCGAGGATGGAAAGACAGGAGCCGCATTTTATGTATCTCATTATAATGTGGTGAAATTTTTTAGATTATCCCATGTCTGTATTATGAGAGCAGAACTAGTGGCCATACTAATGGCACTAGAGTGGATTAATACATTTATTGAATCCTCTTCGGTGGTAATTTTTAGCGACGCTTTGTCAGCTTTACAAATGATCGATTCATACTTTATTAGATGTGCTATTGTAAATGAAATTTTATCCATAATTAATATTTTGCAGTTTAAGGATGTTTGTGTTGCTTTTGAATGGATTCCGTCACATTGCGATATTAGGGGCAATGAGATCGTAGATCGGGCTGCCAAAAAAGGAGCCATGAAAAGGTGTATAGACATAGTTATACCAAATACAAGAAGTGAATTGGCAGCCTCTCGTTTGATCCATTATAACAAATTATGGCAAGCAGAATGGGACAATGCAGAACACGGTAGATTTTTATATGCTTTGCATAGCGACGTTTCAAAGCCCATACATAGACAAGGCCTATCTCGCAGAGAAGAATGCTTGATACAACAACTAAGAGTAGGTAACTGTAGTTTAAATTATTACCTTTTTCAAATTAACCAACACGATACTGGTCTTTGTGAAGTTTGTCAAGAAGATGAAACAATTAAACATTTTATTTTCTATTGTACAAAATACGACAAAGATAGACGTCTCTTAAAAGAAAGGATTAAATTGAACAACCCCAATCTGAAACAATTATTGATGTCTAACCCAATTTTTACTCGTGAATTATTGGGTTACATATACGATACTAATCGTTTTAGATAGCTTTTAAAGCTATCAGGGATCCCCTTAACTTAAGTCGATCCTGTAATAATATATAAAATGAAGTATTTGCGGTTTTTCCATGAACAATTTCAACTAACTCCCATCTCGCCTTTTATGTGCATTTTATGCAATTTTAATATTGCAGCTTTTTTTTTTTTTTTTTTTTTTTTTTTTTTTTTTTTTTTTTTTTTTTTTTTTTTTTTTTTTTTTTTTTAAAACCATATCACTATTAATTTCATTTCATCAAGGAAAGTCGCTCGTGGGCTTGATTTCCGAAGCCCACGCCAAAGCTATACACGAAATTGACTGGCGCAAATAATCTTTGAGATTGAAGAGCGCCATCTAAACGAAGAACCAACCAACCAACCAATCAGCTGGCCAGGACTCACAAGGAAGAGGACCTTCAAGATCTTTACTCCTGCTGGTGGACCAAACCACTCCCAAACCACCTACCTTACAAGAGACTGCTCTGCTTTGAGACCAGGGGCAGTACGATACTCTCTGGTGCAACGTAAGTCAGGCCTGATAATTACCTGATTTATTTATTTATTTTTTCCCCCGATTTTCTAGATTTTCCTCTTATTTTCCAGATTTTTTCCCAATTTCCTTACTCAAAAGGATGCCATTTTTTTTCTGAATCTTTTTTTTAGCAAGTGAGGGGGGGGGGGGGGTGGTTGAGGGAAAAAACAACTATTTTTTTAAAGTGCTCACTATCACCCCTGGTAAGTGCGCCCTCATTGAATAGTTGTGTGCCCCCTACCCCCCCCCCCCCCCTCCCCTCCAGAAGGGTGTGACTGGCTGTATGAATGACTAGCTGGGACATTGTTACAGGTTCTGCATGCCTCCTATGATTAGCTGAACATGACACCGTATTATGTTTAGACATATATACATGTAATGCCCTGAAGAACATATAAAGATCTATTTTGCTTGTCAACTTAATACCATAGATGTTTTCCACCTTGCTATTTTTCTGCTGCTTTCATAATCACTTGAAAGTGATGTATATCAACATGAAGTAATTAATCTCATGCCTTGTGTTCCTTCAAATTATAAACTATTCTGTTTTTTGTTTGAATTTCATTAGATACGATACGAAGGGGGGGGGGGGGGGGTAAATGGTTAGAGACATGAAGAGCAATTAATCGTTGATATGGTATACCGGTACATGTTTTTCTTTCTATACATTCAACAACTCTGTGCTGTTTGAAATTTAGGAGCTATGATCCGAACAGGGGGGCAAAAGGACGCCCCTCTGAGTTGGTATCCCATGCATTCCGGTGTCTGGTTCCTATACTCAACAATCAAGATGGGACTGTTATCACACCCCTACTCAATTCCGGGAGTCAGGTATGTCTTAATTTGTTGTCAACATCAGGCCTGATAATTACCCGATGTAAATCGGTTTCCCAATTAAAAAAAAAAAAAAAATCCTCAATATTTTTGTTGATTTAAAAATATAAAAAAATCCCCTATTTTCCCCCAATTTTCTTACTCTAAAGGGGCGGAGGAATATTGTCAGATGCCATTTTGTTTCTGCGAATCCTTTTTTTTTTACTCAAGGCAGGGGATGGGTTAAGAAAAAACAAAAACCTTTTTTTTTCAGTGCTCACTATCACCCCTGCAACATACAACCTGCAACGATCTGAAGAACTGTGAAAATCTGTCACTGTTATTGTAGAATTTATGGGACAATTTAATTCATATGGCCAAATATTACAGATAACCCTACAGTACCTGTTTCTTTGGTGCATTTACCAATGCGCATTTCAAACTTATGATAACAGTTGTTAACAGGATTTGATTTGATTTTGTCTCCTGTCATGTTGTAGAAGTTAATTTAGATATTGATAGGGAAGCCATTGACATCATATCAGTGCTTTTCCGTTGACAGTATGACTAATGCTCACAGTTTCCTCTTTCAAAAGTAGAAAGGAAGCATATTGACCTAGGACCCATTTCTCAAAGATTTTTTTTTAATGACAAATGACAAAAATCAGTGACAAATCTGCTGATAACCAATCAGAAGCAAGGATTTCAGTAGCTTATAACAAAAACTGTCATTTGTCACTGATGGCTAGTTTTGTAAAACGCCCCTCAGAACCATCACCCATCAATTAGAATATTAATGATATCATATCTCTTTTGTAAATACAATTGCCATGTACGTAGGGTTGTGATGAGTGCGAGATGCTGCAAGGGATGGTGGAAAACGCCGTCAACTGGATGAAAGCAGGCCTTCCTCTCCGCCTCCTTAAGATTGTGATCTACTCCACGGTGCTGAGTAGAACCACTGCATCTATGATCCTCCAGAGGGGTGATGGATCCCAGATCCTCACGCTCTTCTCTCAACTCAAAGAGAGACTGGAAACCAAGAGCCCCATTCCAAAGGTACAAAGTCAGGATTTATTAAAGGGGGAAGGGGTTAGGAACAAAGGGCTGAGTAAATTGACATTTCTATACCACATTGCCAATATGGTTTAAAATATGTTTGCTCATCTACTACTAAACAGATGTGTGTATTGGAAAAAATAAAATGTTGAATTCACGATAAGAAACAAGGTACCTTTTAAGCTTGCGTAACAAATTAAGTTTATTATACAGAAAAAGACAATGTACTAGTGATCTAGAATGTAGTAGTGATTATACTTGGTACTCTCTTTCTCCTCTCCTTTCTCTCTCTGTCTGTCTGTCTGTCTCTCTCTGTTTTATTCTCTTTCACACACACACCCACACTCATTCTATGTCCCCTTTACACATACATGTACTTCCTTTGCCCTGGATTTGTCCTTTTTCACTTTCTTTTTTTGTTTGCATATATAATAATTGAGAGAGCATATAGCTCTCGTTTATTTCTTCCAATATGTACAATTAAAAAAGTTTTTTACCAAACGCCTCCCTCCTTATCTTATTCAAATGTTTTGTTTAAACAAAAATGTCCATGCTTACTCTACTCGACAGTCAGCCAAATTCCATCTCTGGAAAACAAAAACTAATATACTTTCAAAATCAGTTTGTGTGTCTCTCTCTCTCTCTCTCTCTCCCTCCATCTTATTACTCCATATTCTCTACCATTCACCTCTCACCCCAGGAAGTGAAGCTAGACTATGATATCTACATGTCCTTCAGCCCCAAGGACCAGTCCTCCGTAGACCACATTCAGACCACTCTACGGACAATCAAACCCGATATCCGCATCTACCTGTCAAACCAGAAGCTTGACGAGGACGCCATATGGCAGAACGACATCTACGCGGTCATGACCAAAAGTGCCAGGGTCATCACAGGTATATATATCTTCTCTTTTTATTTTCTTTTTTGGCTCTGGTGATCCCCTCCTAACAAGCACTTGAGGCTTTTTTTAGGACACCCTTTTCTTTCATTTCTTTGTATTTATATGTATTACTAGCTCATATGTATGTATTACTCTGTTATCAAATATATTGATTTAATCATGAAATTATGCATGACATACTGTTAACTTTTTTTTTTTTAATTGTACATATTGGAAGAAATAAATGAGAGCTATATGCTCGCTCAATCATGCAATTAGAGTGGGATGAATAGGATCACCAGAATGAATAGGGACAACAAAATTTGAAAAGTGTTTTGACATTACTTTTTGATATCCAGACCCATTTCATTACTGCTATCCATGATAACTAAAACACTGGAATGGATCTGCATCGTTCCTTGTGATGAATAATCACTGGGAAGCACTTTTCCAAGGATTTTGTCCATGTTCACCCTGGTGCTCTTGAAAACTCATCAATTTTTATGGCATGTTTTTGCGTAAATGATAGTTGTTGGTCATGTATTGTCTTTGATCTTTGTGTATCTGAGCAATAGTCATACATGTATACTACCTGACTAAAGGACGTAGATCATGATGAATTTAATTCTTTTATTGACATTTATATTTTATAAAGATGATGAAATTAAACGTCATTCTCCAAAACATTCTTTGTTCTGTTTATTGTAAGATGTAGATTGCTTTGCAACTGTACCAACGAAATATTTTGAAGGTTATAACATTGTATTTGGCAAATAAAAGCTGGTTTCACTGTACGTTTGATTTTCTTAGATCATGGAAGACATTTAGAAATGCAAAGTGATATTGCATTTCATCATAAGTCTAATGAATTTTGAAAATTGATTTTACTTTCTTTTCTAGTTTTAAGTCCAAACTACCTCAGTTCACCAGACTGCCTGGAGCAGTACAACATCGCCCTCTGCTGCAACAGACAATCCTACAGAGATATCTTAGCTCCGCTCTACATAGCAACCGTTACCTTGCCAACATACATGGGCTTAGTCCAGTACTCTGATTGCAGGTGAGCAACAACAAAAATTGTTAATTATGAACTTTAATTGTGTTGTAATTGGTTTGTTTTTTTTAAAATTTATTTTACTGCATTGTACTAGTATCTCTTATTTCTGAATTTCTGTCATGTTGGAAACACCAAGCTAGCGACTGCATACAAAAAACTGTTGATATTTCAATTAAAAATCCCAAAGTAATTCAATAAAAATATATGGAGGTCAATGAACTAAAATTTGAACTCTAATAATGTAAATTTGATTGTAACCAGCAAGCATAAGATGGATCTTAAGTATGGCTTTGAAATTTTGAAGAGAAAGGGTAACTTGTGCCACAGAGATGCTGATGGAAATTCTCTATCCCCCCCCCCCCCAGCCTTTACATGTTGAGCTTCCAGTAATGAGATGGTTAAACCCTACCCTTGAGCAATAAATGGAATCACAAGATAACCAATCCATTATGATGTCTTCCTTTTCCTATAGAGCTGATCCTGAGGTACAAATCTCCAACACCTGCAAGCAGCTCATCAAAGCTCTGCCACCCTCCACCCAGGACGATAGCTCAGGTGATGGTGCGACCAGCACACCGGTGGAAGAGGAGGAGGATCCCTTCTGCTATGATGTCTTTGTCTCCTATTCTCACTGTGACTCAGAGGCTGCAACCCACATTGTGGGTGTGCTTAAGGAGCTGGACCCGAGCTTGAGGATATTCTATGACATCCAGGAGCTCAAGACAGGCAAGAATCCCAGTTAGAGAATTAGCATAGATCATGGGGGTGTTTAATAAATACTGAGATTGACTTTAAGTTGGACTTAACTATGGCAGGCCAATCATGCCACTGGTTGCTCTAATCATTCCTGGTATTGTCTCTCAAGGGACGTACAAATCATGGTCACAAATCCACATTTTTTCTTCAACAATGAACTATTACAAAAAAGTAAATTTGTAACGTGGTATGTTTGATGATAATAGATTAAATACAGGGAAGAATTTTTCATGAGATCACAAACCTTTTTTCAATGACAAATTACAAAAGTCAGTGACAAATCTGCTGATAACCAATCAGAAGCAAGGATTTTAGAAGCTTATAACAACAACTGTAATTTGTCCCTGATGACAAAATTTGTGAAACTCCCCCCAGGTGTATAGCGCCCCTTCCATTACTATGCAACTCATGTACATTGTTAGTACCAGTCCATGCCTCATGTTTAATTATGATAGATTAAATGTAGAATGAGATGATTGAATTAGAAGTTAGTTGCCTGGATGGGGAGGCAGGAATTTGACATTGATAGTTGAGTTTACAGTTCCTCAAGGGGTATTTGTCTTGAGGTGGGGGGAGGGCATTATTGTTACAGTGGATGTAGTTGCCGAGAGGATTGTTGTCCTAAATAGTTGTCTAAGATTATATTATACATTTATAAAACTCTTCAGTTTGTATTTCTTTAAATCCCGTCTGTACTAGTTCGGCCAGGGGGATTAGACCTCCTTGCATGGTCACTAATGGGTGGTTATCTCATCAAATCAGCTCTCGATTAACATAAGAAAAAGGAGACCATGGGGGACCAATGGTCACCGATTAGGCATTGTTTGCTATATAGAGGGCGCAAGTAGCTATAAGTAGTGCAGTGGGGCTTTAAGACAAGATTTTGAAAGCATTATTTCTAACTTATATCTCTTCCTATTTATGATCATTTGACGTGCTCTCAGGTCATGCATGGCAGCAGACCCTATACCACTCCATAGATGGTTCCAGATCTATGCTTGCTGTACTCTCTAATAACTACCTCAGATCAGCTGTGTGCCAGGAGGAATATAGCCTTGCGCAGATGAAACACTTGGCTCAGGTAAAGATGGTCACATAGATAATACGATAATGTTGATGAATTTGCTATAACCTATATGTTTTTTGTGTATCAGCAATGATTATTCATATTTATAATTACCCTAGTCATTTCAAGTGATGATATTGTTACTTGCATTGTGCCATTTCCATTACACAAATGCTCTATCCACAAACAATATATTATAAAATAGGGTATTACAAAATCAGGGAAAAATTCCTGCCAGCTTCTTCCAAACGTTACAAAGTTTCTTTCAAAGTATGGCCTATTCAAGAATTCTTTCTCACACACCTTTAGTAAAACCTAAACTGAACGGTAATTTGTGCTAGAGTTGAAACATTTAGAAAGAAGTAATTATGTCCTTACTATCGATGAGCATACTCAAGTTATTTTTGTAAAGATTTGTATACCGGTAGATCTATGCCCCATCTTGTAAAGAATTGTACTTGATCCAAATTAATCACAAGTCTCCCTATCCATCACAAGCTAATCTCCCATCTCCTATGCACATACAGTGTAGATGTGATAATAATAATAATAATACAGTCAAACCTGATTTAGTGACCACCTTTCTAAAAGGACCACATTTTTGTTTCCCTTGAAAATGGTTTCTCATTAAAACATGTACTAAAGGAACCTGTCTTCAAAGACCACTTTTTGTGTTTCCCTTGGGCGGTTGCTGTAGACAGATCTGACTGTATGTCTAATTTGATCGTGATTGTAAAATTTAACTGGTAGAATGTCAGCAGATCATGAATTTAAATTCCATTTTGTCATTTTCTCCTTCGTTGATAGGACAAGCTGAAGCTCATACCACTGCGGATAGAAGACCTAGAGAAAGAAGAATGCTCATTCTCAGAAGTTACCATGGTAACAGCCACACCCGATGTCTTCCAAGATGCTGTTGCTGCAGCCTGCAGCAGTCTGGTGTCATGGTTGCATGGGAAGACTGATACCAAGGCAGATTCCATGGAAGGACTCTCTCATCTTCTCGGCGAAGCCACAGTAAGTTTGGCATCAATTTCATGCTATCAATTTTGTAATGCTTTAATGCCAATATATCCCTCACTTGTGTGACAATAAACCTTTCATAAGGCTCACTTAAAAATGATGCGGTAAACTGGAATAGTTTCTTGCATGTTCATAATGACAGAAGCGTATAACATGCTTCTCATTTCTCTATTGTATATTAGTTTAAGGTCCTACATTAACTCATTGGCCCGAATTCACAAAGGAGGTTTGTAGACAAACCTAGGTTTATGTGCGTCATATGGCGCGTTTCAGACCCAAGGTTTGTGTGAACCTTGGTCTGAAACGCATTGAAACGCGTCATATGATGCACATTAACCTAAGTTTGATGACAAACCTCCTTTGTGAATTCGGGCCAATTTCTGATATTGAGTTTATGTAGGACCTTTGTTGCACTCAGCAACTTTGCAACTTTCTTTCAACCTGCTTGCCATTCATTTACAAAACCCCATCCCTCCCCCCCACCCCCCCCCCCCCTCCCACAAAAAAAAGAATGAATAAATTATTACTCTGGTTCAATTCCTGTTTGTTTCATGATCATTTTATAGATTATATGGCTCTTGGTTTAGAGTTATTGTACATGGATATATGATAGATGTTCATGTAAGCCAGGGTAATAATCGGGAGCGCCAGGAGGGTCAAATCTGACTGACATGAGCGATATACAAGAACCTATTATTATTATTATTATTTATTAAATGTATGTAGAACTCATCATGTACCTTAAAAACAGATTTTAAAGATAGAAGTAGCGGTACACATACTTCAAGACTGTTATCATCATTGCAGTTCTCAGATCGACTGAACATAGAAAACCTGATGGAAGATCACCGGAAGAAGATCCTCAAGAACGAATACAACACCATCTCCCTGCCTCTCAAGGATGTGTTCCCTCCGAAGTGCTTCATCTCCGAGCACGACCAAGACAAGGTCAAATACCAGGAGGTCACGGGCGAGGTCCTCCTCAGCTTCCACCCGCACGACGAGAAGTTTGCGCTCTCCTACAAGAGCCTCCTGGAATGGACGGCGCCCAAGGTGGTCGTCCTAGTCGATGCGTCCAGCGACCAAGAGCGGCTTCGTCAGCTGGACAACGCAAGGCACATCGTGGCGTTCCTGTCGCCTCACTATGTGGAGTCGCCCAAGCATGTGGAGGAGTTCCATGTGGCTCTGTGGAGACAGAGGGTCAGTCCTATCCAGGCACCTCTGCTACTCCCAGTCAAGGTATATCTAAGCTCATTCCTGGTTTTAATTGGAGAGTATTTGTTCTGTGTTGTAGCATCCATCCGACTGAGGAGCTAGAGTCTAGTGTAGAGAGGGAAGGGGTATTATGGCTTCCTAGGTAAATGAAATGCTGGAAAGGAATTTGGTTGAATAGGGGTGGGATCCCCCCCCCCCCTCTCTCTCTCTCTCTCTCTCTCTTTCTCTCCCTCTCTCTCTCTCTCTCACTCACTCTCTCACTCACTCTCTCTCACTTTACTCTCTCTCTCTCTCTCGTTGTTCCTTGCCTTGTGTTCTTCCTCCAGACCAAATTTTGTTAAAGAAGTATACAAACAATGTTATTTTACATCAGCATTCCGATGTACATGTATACAATGGGTTGTATGATATCTCAAAAGAATAATTTGCATAGCTTGGGTAATTTCCATATCAGTGCAATGATCAAAAAACAGCATTGCCTTACATTTAACAATGTTTCCTTATTTCCTGAATAGATTCTGAAGTTAGCCTGAAAGCCCCTCCTATATGTACATTTACTTTCAGCTGGTTGGTGCAGGTGGTAAAGACCTTTATAGCCTGTTTGCACTAGTTTGGCCAGGAGAGATTAGACCTCCCTGCATGGTCATAGACATGTGGTTATCTAATCAGCTCTCAATTAACATAAGAAAAAGGGGACCATGGGGGACCAATGGTCACCGATTAGGCATTGTTAGCTATATAGAGGGTGCAAGTAGCTATAGGTAGTGCAGTGGGGCTTTAAATGTATTCTGTCTGAATGCCATCATGATTAGACTCTACCTTCCTTTCACTGAAGATATGTAGATGGACGAAGTTATCGACTCCCATTCTTAACCGTTCCTTGTTCCTTTGACAGGTTCTGAAGTTAGCCTGGAGACCCACCTACTTCCAGCTGGTGGGTAGCGTGATCGACCTGTGAGATGCATATGTTAACAACTCCCATTCTCAACTGTTCCTTGTTCCTTTGATACATGTAGGTCCTGAAGTTAGCCTGGAGACCCACCTACTTCCAGCTGGTGGGTAGCGTGATCGACCTGTGGGATGCCATGTGGCCCTCCCTGGCCATCAGCATCCCCCGGACCGGATGGCTGCGACACGAGGAGCTCCAGGTCTCCAACAGCACCTCCCTGGCTCTGATGGAGCTGGCTAGGATCACCCTGGAGCTCATGCAGACTGCAAAGTAAGTTGAAGACCGGGGGGTGTTTCACAAAGACTAAGATCGACTTTAAGTTGGACTTGAACTATGGCAGGCCGTTCATGCCACTGGTTGCTCTCACTATTGGTCTCTCAATTGTGATCTTTAGATAATATTTTTTCTTTAATAATGAACTATAAAAAGATGTAAATTCTGTAGAATTGTGACCATGATTTATATGTCCCTTGAGAAACTAATAGTAGCTAGTGGCATGAACAGCCTGCCATAGTTAAAGGAGCTACACAAAGAAAATTTACTAACAACTGATAATTAGAACAAATTACATATGGATGGAAAGATTTTCTCTTGAAAAACACGAATAATTTGCTGAGAAATCATATAGATATCATGGAAAGGCGTAAAATGCAATTTTTCAAGACCCTTCTTAGACCCCCAAGCGCCCCCGAACGTAAGCCAAACACACGAGCGTAGCGAGCTCTGAATAGTGACGTCACACTCTAGACAAACAGCTCGGTACCGGCCGCATACCGGAGTCGCGCGTGTATTAGTCTGCAGCTAGCCAGCCGTGTCCCGCGTGTGACGTCACAAATATTGACGCTCTACAAAGGACCGCTGAAGGCAGAAAATCTGGATCTCAAAACTAACATTTTTGAGAGTTGATTACTGCGGGCCTGAAACATATTTTGAAGAGGAGAGTTGTTGTATTTGATCAGTAAGGCTTCCCCTTCGCAATGATATGAGTTTTGCATCAATTCTAAACACTTTTGATTCTTTGTGTGTCTACTTTAAGTCCAACTTAAAGTTGATCTTAGTCTTTGTGAAACACGCCCCCCCCCCCTGTCAGTTGTACATTTAATACAAATTTCTTGTATAGAAATGTGTAGCTTTTGAGAGGATATACTTGAAAGATTAAGGACTGTATTGATTGATGGATGTATGATATCTGTGTAAAATTTAAAGAAATGAAAATGGTCATTGCTCTTCTTTTCTAAATTCATTACAAACATCTAGTTTGTGAAGATATAGACAGAATTTCAATATTGTTATAAGATTTAGAATGATTTGAAATTCCTTAACTTTTTAAAGATTATAAAAAACTATAGACTGCATACTGTCTGAAAATTCTATAATTTTTGTTATTTCTGCTTTTGAAGTTTTACAAAGTTTGTGTACCCTCTTTGGGGAGTTTTGCTAAAATGAAGACACAATATGGACATGTAGCAAATTTAACCTTTCACCATCATGCTCATGTACATGCAAGTCTGTTCTTCTTCCTGGTATAGAGTGAGAAATTGGATACATGTCCACAGAGTGCAAACATGCTGTTAATATGGTTCCAATCCAGACCATATAACATTTCTCTTTCTCTCTCTCCCTCTCTTAATTTCTCTCTCTTTCTCTCTCACCAGCTCCCTTACTATTTTCTCTCTCTTACTTTTTCTCTTTCTCTTTATATCTCTCTTTCTCTCAATCCCTCTTGCTTTCTCTCCCTCCCCCCCCCCCCTCTCTCTCTCTCTCTCTATATATATATCTGACTGTTTATCTGATATGAGTGAGTAACCTGTGAATTTATTTCTCACCCTCCCCATATTGACAGGAATTTACCTGAGGAGAAAGAGCTCAAAGTTAGACCAGCGCTTCTCAACCCAGTCCAAGTCAAGGCAGAGATTCTGGTCCTGGCCCAAGCTACCAAGAATCATAGGACTAGGGTGAGTATTAAGAGGTCCAAATTGATATAAGCGGCCTAGTTTGGCCAGGAGGGATTAGACCTCCCTGCATGGTCACTGACAGGTGGTTATCTCGTCAAATCAGCTTTCAATTTACATAAGAAAAGGGGATCATGGGGGACCAATGGTCACCGATTACGGTAGGCATTGTTTGCTATATAGAGGGCGCAAGTAGCTATAAGTAGTGCAGTGGGGCTTTAAGAGGTCCAAATTTATATAATGCCTTTCTTTAATGTAGAGGTATAATGGAAAGGCGCTGAGTTTCATGAAACACATCAGTGTACAACCAGAAAGATTCACACGCATGAAATGTTCACGCATCTCAAGAGAGATGTAGATTGATGAAAGTTTCATGCTGCAAAATAAAAGATTCACAACCAACATAGGACTGAATTTGTGCGATTCATGAAAGTTTTCTTGCTGTAAACATGGTCTTTATACATTAATATATATTTTTTTAAAGGCTTCATAAAACCTGTCAGATGTATGACAATTTTACTCATAGCCCATCAACTCAGATAAAAGCCTCTTGATCAATAGTATAAGACATGAAACCCTTTTCATGGCTGTAATTTTATTTCTAATTGTAGTGGCCTTTTTTACAGGTATTCGAAAAATGGACCATTACCACCCCCAAACTAACCTTTGACCTTCCAACTCTGACCTTTCCATTCATCCAGGGTCACAGGTCAGGTGATAGCGCCCTCATGGACTGTCCTTGTATCGTGTGTCGGCGGACGCAGAAACTCCTCAGAAAACACTCAGATGTCAACCTGACCGGATGAGCAGTGTGGAAAGGATAGCGATTCTAAGGAGCAGATCTATTTTATTTCAAGCAACGTATCCCTCTAGATGAGATATAAATGTACTTAGGCATCTATCCAACTCTAAGGACATTCCACAGTAATGTTTTGAGCACACCTTAGCTACGCAGGGCTAGCTGATCATGTATTTAATTTGCATGATACCAGGAACTCCAAGCTTCGTGCATGGTGAATACATAACCAGCTGTCCCTGCATACACATGAACATTACTGTGTATCTATTACCGGTAACTGGAGTTTTGGAAATGAAATTTATATACCGGTAAATTTCAAAGAAAAAGTTACAAGAACAAACACATGTCGATGTACATAGAAATACATTAAGCCGACGGACATTTTTGCAATCATCTTGTTAATATTTTGAGAGCTTTATATCTTATGAATTTGTATTAGGATTATCCAATCCAATCCAATCCAGGAATTTATAAAGCGCCATTATCTAGTTGCCTAATCAAAGGCGCTGATGAGACTGAAAAACTACAAAAAAATTGTCTGTTCATGATTTTAAAGACAAAAAAGCAGTGACTTATTGTAAGCAATCTGAAATATGTATGTCTTTAGAGTTCTGAAAGTGGATAACTGGTGACAAGAGCCTTTTACATGCATTTAGAGTTGAACATTTTCTGTTATCGAAACCTGCCCCTCCCTGGCTCAGAGACCACCAAAACCACCACGTCACATTGTAAATGGCCGCTCCCATGCATGATAAAAGACGGCACATCATACAAAGAATTTCTTGAATTATATACATGTATCTCTTCTACATTTTCGTAAGGAATATTGTAGATCAAGAGGCATGAATAGATGTCATCTTTCAACATACCTACACTTATTCTTTGGAGTTTTTCGTTGATGTTGTTAGGAGTGCCTTCTTATAAAACTTGAAATAGTTCACAACAACATGCCTTAATTCTAGATTCTTCGTATTTGTACATAGTTTTATATCCAACGTGTTGTATGTATTGTCCTTCATCTTTACAAAAAAACATGATTCCTCCAGCCGACTCGTCACATTTGTAATTTTTATTATTTCCCTTTGAAGGATTTTATCAAGCGCGACACTTAGTGTCAGTATCCTGTAATGTACATTATCAAGTTCACTAAATAGTTTTTAACACCATGCAATAAGAGAAGTTAGAATTGAAAAAAAATGTTAATGATTGTTTATCTCATGGGTATGAATAGTACAGGTATGCATCTGTGCAATTATTAAAAGGACGTAGTACAATCGTTATAATAATGCCTAGTGAACTGAAAATATGTATGCAATTTTTATAAATTAAAATGTGTCCATATAAAATGATATATTACATAATTTTGTATTCCTTGTTAGTACAATTCTTCAGTCTGTTTATTTTTAATGCTTTTATAAATTTCATGAATTCATATTCTCAGCAGATGGCATGAACATGAATGAATGTGTCCTGCTAGAGTTGTACCTCGAGCTGGAAATCGCGTCACAAAATGTGATCAGCGAGCATTATTCCGCAGTCACACCAACACTGACACCAGACGTACTGGATCAAACAAAATATTATATTACCTAGGTGGTGTTTCACAAAGACCAAGATCGACTTTAAGTTAGACTTCATGCCACCGTTTGCATTAACCATTTACTGGCATTTGTCTCTCAAGGGACGTACAAATCATGGTCACAACTTTACAGAATTTATCTTTTTTGATAATTCATTATTGAAGGAAAAAATATTATCTAAAGATATTAATGGTGAGAGCAAACAGTAGCATGATCGGCCTGCCATAGTTAAGTCCAACTTAAAGTTGATCTTGGTCTTTGTGAAACATCCCCCAGGAATGGCCAAGAATCGGTTGGTTTGGAAGCAGCATGGAATCAGTTGATTTATGTTTGTGAGAATTTATGAAAGTGCATGATGTTGGTAGATTACAATGGATATTTGTCTTTAAACACCATCTGGAAATGTATAGAGAAAGAAGCCGCAGAATATGTGACCACACAAATCGGTATCTAAAGTTTCAGAACTTAATTTCATCACATTCTTAATATTTTGAGATGGTGCCTGGCACTATCAAAATGAAAACAAGTACCCTGGTAGGAGTAAATGGAATACAGAGAAGATTAAATACTTATCTTGTTTGTCTTTCACTACACATTAAAAATAAATACATAAATCAGGTCAATATCGTTTTCAAGTTATATCAGCTTTATTCCAATACTGAATAAAATATGTAGACACATTCTCAATGTAACAAGCATTCCCTCTGTCCTCATGCTTTCATTCCAAATCTGCAACCATCTACAAATATTGGGGATAGCCACAGTAAATTACACAGAATGAGATTTAATTTGAATCATGTTCTCAATCATTTTGGACCATAATGAAGGAGGCCATGGAGTATAAAGAATGAGACTTTGTTAAAGGAATACAGTTATTCACTCATGGTCTATGCACAAAGATCTTGACCATATTACTATCTGATCTTTTTCAAAGCATGTGAGATTGTAAAAGATCGGAGACAAAATGTTACATTGTACATATCTATCAGAAGTAGACCATCCATCAAAAAACTCTTTAAAATGTGCAGTACAAAGGGAAGTACAAACTACACGTCCACAGCACTTTGTTATGTACATGTAAATCCCAAAAATAAGTTGTTTGGACAATTCTTTGGGACACAAAGAGCTCACTCCGAAAATTATTGGACCTCTCTGAGAAATAAATTGGGGCTTTTTCAGGAAATGGCAAAGCATACATGCTCAAATAATTCTCTATAGCATTTTAAGATATCATTGGTCTAGGTTGAGGTTATAACTCGGCGAGGTTGACGTGTGGCCACCATGGGTACTTCTCCTTCATCTTCTTGCCCTCTGTGAACATCTCGTCAAACTCCTCGATCGTCAGCTCCTCGAAGGGTATCATGCTCTCAAGCTTGTTGAACTGTGAGAGGGGGGGGGGGGGGGAGACGGCAAACAGAGGAAAGAATTGTCAATGAGCAAGTTGCAGACAAAGAACCGCATCCATGAAACCGACACAAACGCAACTTTGCCAACAATCCCCTGCAATGCCCTGTTTGCTATTTTTAATGTGTGTTTCAATGGAAGGTCAGCAAACTTGTACTTGCAATGGCTACATGAAAACATGACCTGGTAACACTATGAACATGGCGGACAAAATATACAGTTCCTCAGGTAGACAAAGGAACATCCCTTCACTGCTATTATGTAAAAAGTGAATATGCATGTGACACCTGTTCTACACATTTTTACATAATAGCAGTGAAGGGATGTTCCTTTGTCTACCTGAGGAACTGTATATTTTGTCCGCTTTCTTTGTCAGTCATATTCATAGTGTAACAACTAACAAGCATCTTTCTAATTTTAATTTCAGTGAAATAATGAAGTCATTTAACAATCATCGTCAAACAAACAACTTCTAAATTAGAGATTGGTGATTTCAGAAACTTGATTTTAACTACACTTCTATCAGCTTCTCAAGAAGGAGATGATCCGTGAATTACGAGGTAGTTTACTATAAATGATGTAAAGTTTTATTAGATTATGTGTTGCAACTATAACATGTTATGGTCATAATCCATTCAATCTTATCCACACAAATGAACAATATTATCATAAGGCAGTATTTCTTATCTGACATATTTTCACAGTTTAAAAGTGAAATGGTTTTGTAATCTATTTGGAGAGGGTAAGGAGCAGTATGTATCTTACCTCTTGTGTGTATTTTGCAATGCGCTCATTTGAAGCCTTGACGAAGTCGGCTGCCATCACATCCTGGAAAATAAACGAGCAAAAAAATTCAATGCTCAATACTAAAGTGCATCAACATTTTCAAAGTCCTCATTGAAAAATGGAGAGAGAGAGAGAGAGAGAGAGTGATATTAACAGCACATAACAAATCATTAATGTGCATCTACTTGTGAAATTGACATTAACGAAGTGAAACAGATCAGGTTTTTAAATAGTGTGTGTGATGTCTGCATAATCTTCAGAAAATAATTTCTAATTTTGATTAAGAGGAAAGAGCTGTATATTTTTGTCAAATAAATCCTAATCATCACACTTCCATTCATAGTATGAGAAGATTATCCATTATCTGCTACATTGAAGATTTTTATAGTGACAACACTTCTGAAGGTCAAATGGCAAATTCAAGTTCAAGCAACTTTCTAGCACAATTGAAAGTGATTAAATCTACAACCTTCTGCATTGCCTTTTCACTGATTTCTTTCTTATATTTCTGAGCATTTGTACAAAATATAACTCACAAATCCTCTGCTCAGAGCCCAGAGGGTGTAAAGAGTACACACGTTTGTGCCCTTTTGACTGCAAACAGATGAAATAAACTTGATTTTATTAATATTTTTTTTGAAGGCTTACCATTTCTTTCTCCTGCGTGTTGATGTGATCAGACTGTGTATCAGCTGGGTATGGAACCTTCAGTGCACTGAACTACAAGGAGAAAGAAATACCAACATGGGGTTGGAGAAAGAAATACCAACATGGGGTTGGGCAAATGAATTCATCTCATTACCGCGTACAAGGTTTTTTCTTAATATAAAAAAGATATTCTGGTAAACAGAGTAGAGTATCACGCAATGAATTGTACAACACTCATAACATGGCTCGACTCTCAACTGGGCACCCAGAACACCTGGGTGCCCCAAATCCCTAAATTTCAAAATTTCTACATAGACCTAGGAACACGTAGGTGCTCAAAATCTAGGTCTGGCCCCCATTTTTTTTTTAATTACTGTATAGGGGCAGGAACACATGGGCGCTCAAAATCTAGGTCTGGACCCCCTAAATTTCAAAATTTCTACATAGACCCCAACACTTTATCTGGACCCCCATGAAAAAAGTTAGTTTGGAGCCCTGGTCATAATATGCTGTTGGCTTTGAGTCTCGTAATGATAAGCCCTATCACTGGACTTCAAGTCAGTTTTCCAGAAAATGTAAACTTGCGATATTTCCAAACTTCTCTGCATAAAATTTGAAACATGTCAATGGCTGATAGAGGATATGCTACCTTTGTGTTAGCAAGCACTCATGCAATAAGTGTCATATTTGTTTTAATATTAAGGCAGCAGTATGTACAGGAAAATGATCACAGTGTTCTGGAAGCCTGAAGCACTTGAGTTCAACCATCATCCTTAGATAACGACCATGTTATCATTGCAACCATATCATATAGGTGAAGTAAATGGGTACCCAGTAGGAAGAAATTCCTTGAATGCTTTAGCGCCTTATTATGGCAGCTCAGCTACAGCCGGGGGATTTAATATGTATTAAGCGCAGTAGAGGTTATTCATATGGTGGCTGGGCTATATAAATGGACCTATTATTATTATTAATAATAAGCCCATGGGTGACAAGCAGCATTGGCAATTTACATGTCTGTCTGTCTGGCATTTCAAATATCATACAGTGACATATTGTGCTATTTCATTTTGGCTTTTGTTTCTGCTTTTGTTCATATTTCATTGAGTATATTTGTTTGCTCTATTTGTATATAAATTACTCAAAATTAAATTTATGATTATTGTCATTATTATTACCACCAGTACTATTATTATTATCTCTATTATCTTTATTTATATTATTTTGTCTTTCATATTAATTTTAACTAAATACTAACATACAATCATACAACTTTATATACCGTGTGAAAGGATAGAAAATAAAAATGTTTTACCTCTTTCTCAAATTTGTCGACCAGTCCAGCGACAGGTACCGTCTTTTTGTAAGCAGCCCAGTTGGGAGTGGCAGCTTGCTCTGGCATCTGACTCATTCTGGAGAAAATAGTAATGATAATAATTCATTAGACTTATGAATATACTACATCTTCAGGGTGAAACAAAATGAAATGTGTTAACGACATGTATCTTGCCCACAAAATTAAAGGTTGGTAGAAGCTTAAAAAAATTACATGTTATGATTGTCCCCAACCTATGAAAGTTTTCTGTATCGGTTAATTTGACTGATTTTGTATAATTCGTGAAATATAGTGAAATATTTTCATGGATTCTTGACATGTTTATCTATTGATGTTAGTTTTTCTAAGTGCTAGTGTGTGTAGGGTATGTGCGAGAAGAGATTTAAATGCATATGCGATTTATGTGTTGCTTGGCCCTCGACCCTCGGCTGCCTCATGAATGCATATAATGGATTGTCCGCATGCAGGTGTAGCTGCTAGGGGCATCAATGCGGAACTGTTAAACTCTGTACACAGGGCATGGGAAGCAAACCGTTGTGGGCGGTGGAGGAAGAGGTGTTGTTGTAAGATGTTTTACCTATGTGAGCAATTTTTTTTGTTGACAATTATTTTTCATATTATTAGATTTCATTTTACAAATTATTCCCTTTTCCATCAATCTTTTTCTCTTATCATTATTATCTGATTATAATAACTAATACCACTGGTATTTACATTTTAAATTAAAACGTCTTCATTGTGTGCATTTCGTGGTCGCCGTGAGTAGGCAAATTCATGCAAAAAAATATATTAAAAAAACTGACTTGAAAACACATCATACAATTAGTCTGAACCGAGTCAGGAGCAAATTTGAAGAAATTATATTTTTAAATGTTGTAAAACCAAAGATATAAGAAGAAAACTGACCAAGTATCTGTACTAAAAATCGTACATGTAAAATTGGTCGTATACATTCGACAGCTGAAAATGACGCGCACGGTTGCATTACGTGCGTTCTCGAATCCAAAATCATACCTCATACACACACTCTCGCCATACCGCGAATGGTCCGTCGTGGGGAGCTAGCCGGCTGAGAGTTTGCAGCGATACCAACGCAGCCGCGGAGCTCCGCAGAGCGCCATTTTAGCGGGACTCGGAAAGGTTCGCGGTGGGTAGGCAGCGGCCTAGCTTTTTGCCCAAACAACGCTAGATCGGCTGCTGGCAAAATGATAATAACTACGATCGAGAACATCGTCGGTTTCTTAACTTTTCAGTGAGATAATTCTGAATTCTAATTGAGACTATATAATAAATTAAATCGACAAAGAAACCTCAGTAGAACTCTTATAACTATACAAAAGCTTGTTTATTTCTTCATTTGACATTTTGTTTTCGACCATTTTTTCGTGCGCGAGTCAATGGAAACTATGTATTACCAAACTTTCAACACGCAAGGAACGGGGAACACTCGCGGACCTCGTAAAAAATTCGTTGCAAAAAAAAAATTTAAGGGTGATTTTGAAGCAGTGTAGAATATTGGCGCTGCAATGCGCAGAAATATACTTGAAAGAAACTTAATAAATCATACCTTAATTTTCAGAAAATCATATTTGTATTAGTTTTCCTAGATGTGACTTGTTTATAACTCAGATTTTATGAAGATTTGTCGGGAAAAAATGTCATTTTTTTCCGTTTGGTGGTCATTTCTAGGCTAATATTTCAAAAGTTGCATCAGTAATGGGCCCGATGTTTCTCTTATCGTACTCGCATGTTATTTCTACATAGATTAAACATAGGATGGTTAAGGGTAAGACCAGATAACATTATAAAAAAGATATATCCTTCCACTCTCCCATATCCAAGTTTTGGGCTGATTATTGCCGACCCACCGCAGCAAGGCCATTCAGATTTTCGTACGAGCGCGAAGCGCCCTCTAGTGCCCCATGAATGTGCCTACCGTGAGTCGCGAGTGCGGAATCTGTTAATTTCGGTGCACTACCCGGCTACAATTTGTGTGGAGAAAAGTAAAAAACCTTGATCCATGCCTGATTTACCATGCCGTGCACACATAAAAACCCATAAATACAAGTGCAAGCATACATACATAAGTATCAGATTGTTCAGACAAGACATAGAAGAATTAGAAATCACAGATAAAATTAAAAGAAAACAGTCAACTTACTTTTTTTTCTTTCATTTTTTTCTTTTGCATTTGTTAAAATGTTGATCACATTTATTCTAATAAACACTGAACAGTGAACACACACACCAATGATTAATTGACAATATCATTATAATGAATATCATATAAATAAGGATAATAAAATGTAAAGACAATCATGGCTATACCGGCCATGAATGATGCCCCTATCAAATTCGCAAAAAAAAGAAAAAAAAAAACCTTCCTAGGATCCAACACCAAAGCCAGTTAGTGGGACAGGAAAAATGAACTAGGTCGAGGTTTCATAAGAGAGATTTACCTGACGTTCAAGGCGTCGAATTTACCCTTCAAGCTATTAAATTGGCTCTTCTGGTTTGGTGGAACTCTTTCTACGAAAGCTGCCCAGTCTACAACAGACTTTCCGACCCTCCTAGCCGCCATTTTGCTGAATTTTGTGACTTTGTTCAGAGTAAAAATTACTAGAAGGTGAATAAAATGGCGACAGCGAAGAATGCTCTCTTAATATCGACAGAGGGCGACAAACCTAAATTTGCAAATTATGAGCATGCCGAGGAGCACAGAGTTCAGTTCGAGCAATTAAGCAAAGAGACCGACTCCTCTATAAGAGCAATGCCAAAAAAATACCCAAAAGACAAGTTCATCGACATCCCATTGAAACACTTGTTATTTTTAATACACGAGTCTCAATGGGTTGTCCGCTGACTTTTTCTCATGATGGTTTCGTGAAAAGCTGCCCTGATCTATATTATACACCTCTTCGTGGCAACTTTTTTTCCCCCTTCAATATTGGAAACGTACGCTTATTAATCCGTTGTCATTGTTTTTAGTGTTTTTTCTTCCGTCGCCCCCCCCCCCCCCCCGTTCAACAGTAACATTTATTTCTTCCTTTTTTCCTCCTCACAAAACTGTCATGCCATAATGCATCAAGACATCACCACCGTCATGTTCCATATCTTCATCATTAAAGGTAATACAAAGTTTTTGGAAAATTTGAAAATTGGGTGGATAGTGATTCTTTACAATTTTGATATATTTGGATGCCCCTGTGGATGTATTATAAAATACAAGAAAATTTAGCCCTTAAAACACTTCTGCTTATTTTCGAAAAAAATTGAATATAAAAATGTACCGGTGCTCCCGGTAAATTTTGATACATTTCGATTAGCGCCTACGGCCGTACCGCAGTGGTACACTCTAAAAAACTGAAATCTTAAATGTCAATTTAAAAGGGCCGAGGAGTGACCACTCTTTCAAAATGTCAGATTGTTTTTTTTAACCTGCTAGATTCAACCTTTATAGTGTTGGATCCAGCATGTTCAAAGTGTTAATCTACCATTTTGAAAGAGTGGTCACTCCTCAGCCCTTTTAAATGGTGATTTAACATTTCAATTTTTAGAGTGTAGCTGCAATCATGGAAATCTCAGAATATGTAATTATGATATATAATTTCCAAACCGGAATAGCTAATCGGTCGATTTTAGTCAATAAACATTGTTTTATAGCTCAATTAATACCTTGACCTTAAGAAGAAGCTATATACAACATAAAGAGTTTATTATTTACAATTTCATAACTTTAGACTCGATTTCAACCGCGACAACGATCACTGAATATTGTAGGATCGCTTATGCTCCCAATATGTTCATTTGAACCAAATTCATGACCCCATACCAAAACTTTGTATTACCTTTAAATTAGGAGGCTTTAAAAAGAAAGAAGGAAAACTATTCAGTGGCCAAAACTCGTGCAGTGAGTAGCATAAGAAGAGATCGACATGGGAGATTGGTTGGGGGAGGGGGTCACGCGGGTGTATCCATAATGGGGTGCAGGTTCTGTTAGCAAATCTAAACAATTAATTTAAGTTAGAGGCATGGAGAAGGAAATTTAAAGTGGTTAAACTATGTGGACTTACTCCGGGAAATTTGTATTTTAAGCGCCCCCTTCCAAAAGTATATCGAATCCGTACGGGTGCTGGTCTTGCTAGGTCGGTCAGCGGGTCTAACTGAATCAGATCAACGGAAAGCCATCTCCCCCCTCCCCCCCCCCTCTTCCCGTCTCTTTCTCTGTATCTCTCTCTCTTTCTTTCTCTCTCTCTCTGTGTCTCTTTATTTCTCTCTCTCTCCTTCTCTCTCCTTCGCTCTCTCTTTCCATTCCTCGCACTTTCTCTCCCATATTTCCTACCCTCCCGCGCTTTCTCTTCTCCCTCCCTCTTTCTCTCCCATCTCATTGACTTTCTATCTTTCTCTTCCTCTTTGCACATTTCCATATGTTTCTGTGGGTTCCTCCCTCCCTCCCTCCCTCCCTCCCTCAGCCTCCTCTTCTTCTTTCTCTCCCACATATATAATCTCTCTCTGGCTTTCTCTCTCTCTCTCTCTCTTACTCTGTCCGCGCCCATCTCAAAAACACTCTGTTCCCATCTTTTTTTGTTTCTCTCTCTCTCTCTCCCTCTTTCTGGTCGTAATTCGACCCGATCTTAGTATTCATCAAATATCACTGAAATACACAACAAAAAGTAAATACAAATCGAGCTACTAGTTCCTTCTTCTTTTGGTCACATTATACTCATAATTTAATGGATAACTTCTGTAGACATGATATCTTCATAATATATAGAATTCAAGAATACTTTCACAATTTTACAAATAAAACACAAGACATCTACCAATCGTCTAAAGCTTTGTAAGTTTTTTTTTAGGCATTACAATAAAGATAACACATTTCTGAATAAATTACACTTCAACAAAAAATAACCAGTCATATAAAAACCAAAGTATTGTCATCTCATGTCCACGGTGGTCAATGATTCTTTCTTTTTATACATGACCCCCAAACTAAGCAGGATCGTCAAAGTAATTCAACACGATTGCAATATGTCCAATAAATAAATTGAGCCTCTTCGTAAAGCTTAGTTATCTCATTGCACCATCAAAGATTAACTTACTAATAATTTTTAGAAATTACTCTATAAGTCTTATGCCCGTTGCATAAGATAGATGCATCGATTTAGGCATTCCCCGCGCATGCGCTCAGATTCTTCCCATGATTCATTAGCACGATTGATTTTATTAGCGCATTCATGACGCAATCCAACTGACGCCTCGTGTGCAAGGGTCATTGACCTTTTGCGGGACCTGACTAAAGCTAAATATTCTACGACGAATACCACATCTTCGTATGACCTTTCGCACCTTTTTTGTCTTGAATTGAATTTGAAATAGTTTCTAGGTTTATCATCCATCGAGCACAAAAATGATTCAAATTTAAAAAGCCTTTTTTTTTTTACACGTGAATACTAATTATGCTTCACAGCCGAATTCGTACGAGTTTACACGTGATTTAAAAATACTTTCAAGGATGCTCTACTGAACGATTGCACAAAGATATTAAGAAAATGTTGAGCTACAATTTGACATTTAAAAACATGTCTCTGTATTATTTTGTGAGCGCGCTACTTTGGTGTAAATACAAGTAAGACAACAATACGCATGTTCTAATTTTTTTTTACCGACAACCTTTGCGTTTATAGTTTTTTATACACGAATTGGTGAACACAAATGATTTAGGGCACAATCAATCAATTTCGAGTCAAATATAGCACCTCCTATGTATGTATATATGACATCATATTAATTCAATTGTGGTGTTGGTGAGGTAACCAAAATAATGAACGATTATTTATTTACACCATGCGTCTATAACGAGACAAAATGTGTTATTTTTTACAGTGCTTAAAAGACAAATTGGGACGGTGGTTTTGAATGATAATGAAATTACCGGGAAATGCTGGAAATACACGATTAATGATAATGTATGCCCACAACTTGCAAGGCTATAGGCCTACCACGGCTGAATTTAACATCGTAGTTTTGTACAAAATCTAGGCTATATCGGTTCACATTAAAGTCATCACAAATGCATCTCGAAAAACATAAATTCGAGCAATGCGAGATAAGTGTCGTTACAATTGCACTGTCTTTGAATTTACTTAATAAAATATAAAATGTACTCTACATCGTTTACAGTTTTATACAGATTGCCACTGAACGGCAGCAGAGTCAATGACATGATTCAATCATCGCAATATCTATTTTAATCAATACGTAGCACACAATTTTTGCCTTAATCATTGCAGTCTCGGCAAGATGTTTCACTTATTGATATACGAGTTTTTAAACATAGATGTGCGTTAACGAATTGTAACATCAATATACTCCTTCCTCTGTCAATAGATCTGCACATTTTGGCGCGCATTTTACCTGTATAAATCGATAAGACTATATTTCTCCCTTCCTTACAGGGTGAGATGCGAAGTTGTAACTTGCACTCTCACCCACATGAAGTTAAAATTTGCACAAAATACGGTCGTAAAGACTCTCAAGAAATCAACTCAAGGGCAATGTTAATACCCTATTGTATGCCCCTTGAAAATCATGTTCGGAATACGTAATACGCCATTGTAATGTTTGCACATTCCAATATAGGTGAAGGGCAAGGCTACTGAAATTGCACAAGGTTGATTTTACGAAAGTCTTTGCGACCGTGATACACGTTATCATAGGAAGAATGTTGAATATGCATTCACGGTAATACCCCGATTTATGAATCTCAATTTGTTGCTATACTTGTCGTGAATCAATAAGTCATATTATGTCGTTAAGTAGTTTGAAAACAAAATAGAGCCACGGAGACACAGTCTTGTCCAGCAAGAAAACAAGAAATCTATATTGCACAAAAAAATTGATAAATATACAGTCAGTGATTTTGATATAGCTATGAGAGTGGCATGTTAGCCAAAAAGTCGGAGAAGACAAAGCTCGATGTCAATAATTTGTCCGAAGCCGTACAGTAGAATAAATGGAAGAAAGTTTGTTTCTTTTTAACCATTTTTACCCGTTCCCGTGAATTGAATTCCGCATACAACATTACTCACTTCCTCGACTGGATGAATATAATAATGACAAAACAAAGAAACAATCTACATCAATGATTTGCATAATAACGAAAACACAAAGCAGAAAATAAAGCAACATAGAATGACAATGACAATGATAATGATTATATACATCTGATGGAGAAAAAAAATTCTCTCAATAAAATTTAATAGCATTATATATTATTCACAAAATAAAAACGAGATAATCTTCATAACTATACGAATATAAAATGTGCCTAATTCTTTGACAGAAATTTCAATACATGGCTCGTATTGACTGACAGGAAAAGCATACAAATCAAATGCAATATTGCGTTTGCTCTCTCGCCACTTATGTTGCCTGGTTACGAAAGATGTTTTATTCATGTGACATTTTCCCTCGAGTTTTAAAGCAAACGGGTTTCAATTGTGCTTCTTTCTTCCATTTTTCCAGAATGTCATGATTACCTTCATCATCTCTTCTTAATTTTTCATCTTTATCTCTTCCTCCTCTTCCCGTTCTCTTTCTCTGTTCAACACCCTTTCCCTTTTATTTTTCATCAGGCTTTCTTTTTCTCCTTTACCATCAGCAACTTCTTTTTGTTTCTTCTTTGTCTTCCACATCTCTTCTTCTCACCCGCCTTCCTGTTTCCCATCTAACATCTACTTTTACAATTTCAATAATTCTCTTCTTCGCTCCTTCATCATGCTGATATTGCTTCTTATCGTCACCACTGTTCGGTATCATTATCACATAATTCCATATCTTCGTTTCTTTTCTCTTTCGCACAATCAGGTCCGGGGGGTTACAAGAAAATTCCTGTTTTTTTCCTTCTGAAAGGGGAGGGAGTAAAAGGGTGCAGGGGAACAATCATGACCCATCGATATTATAACAAAAAGAACCCCTTGGTACATGGGGTTAGAGCATACGGCCTCTAAACTGGAAAGCATTTGAAACAACTTTGCAATATGAATCTACCGATGGCCATCTCAATTCGAAATGGCTGCCGACTCTAAAACAATTTATACTATGAATCTCACGTATCGGGGACAGGAATACCTCAACAGAAACACGAATGCTGCAGCTTGACATTTTACTCTTTCAACTTTCAAACATTGCAAAAAAAAATCTTAAAACGACAAATCTATATCAACCTGATCGGTGTGATGTTTAGGTTTTGTGGTAAATAAATGGAGGTTATCTCTTCAGTTACTGAGCAACTTCTAAGATCGTGCAAAAAAATTATGAGAGAGAATATTGGTGGGAATGTACTGATAATTAAAATCAAAATTCCATTGACTTATTTCGATGTATTTTTACATTGAATAAGGTGTGAATATAACCTTTACTGTTGCACGCGGGGTGCGTCTTAATTATTATGTAGTTCGAGTCCGTTTTAATGCGTTCATAAAGTGTACGAGACGGTACGAGTTGCTACGAAGTATGCCGAGCTATCCCAATTTGTTTGCCAACTTCTCCGAGCTCTAACGACTCCGGAATTAGGTATTTGTAACATGTATGAAAAACCGGGTGAAAAAACCACGAGTTGTTTGCTCCAGGGCCTTTCTTGCATGGAGTTTCACATTTTTCTGCGTTTTTGCCGAGCTCGGGATTTATAATTCGGCACCAACTTGGCAAGATATGAAAGGAGCTATTTATCTTTTCTTCCTTGAGATACACATAATAGTTAATGAGTTCTAAACCTTGTAATGAGTCAGTACGACTTGTGGCGAGCTATGCAGAGTTGCTCCCGAGTTCTCTACGACTTTAAGCCGGCAAAAGTAAGTCGACCAATACAATTTTGGAGGGGCTTTTCTTCTTTTCATCTTGGGGACGTACACAAAGTGGTTCAATGGATGAGGATGCAAGCGGACAGATTAGCAGAGAAATACTGGAGCAGCTTCGGGGAAGCTCCGGGGCAGTTGGTGACTTCTAACTCCTCCATTTGTTTCAGCTGGGCAAGACCCGATAGACCTGACGCAGTGAGAAGAGGGCAACCTGGAAGAAAAAAAAAATGGAAGAATGAATTATGAAAAAGTTGAATAGAAATAAGTCAGGAACATCTTTAAAAGCCTTTGCATTATCTATCTGTCATCACTGGGGATCTGCATGCATTTTCTTAGCCTTATTAATGAGAGGCCTATAGTAAAGCTTATACGTTATGTTCCTTGTTACGTCGGTATATAGGCATATTTTAATCAGTTTTAGAGGCTTGTTTCTAAAACATAACCACAACACTAATCCTAGCCCTAACCCATCTACAATGTTGATTAAAAAATGTCCACCGACGTACATGAAATCATAGGGCAACGGTCTGAAAATCTCAGAAAGTTATAACATCTTTTCGCCTGGGGGAGTTTGAGGGGGAAATACAATTTTTGAACATAGCTTTTTGTGTTCATGGTATGTTATAAAATGTTTTATCAAGGAACACGCGCCCCATGCCCCTTTTCCTGGATCTGTTCATGATCAAACCCAGGATGATACCCAGATTTTCCCATCCTACGTTGATATAGTATCCTTTTCTTATATCCTTACCTGCAACAGAGAGCACCAAAAGACTCTTCATGCCGTACAGATGCTGAAGTCCAAAATCCTGAACCTGACAGCACCATCGGAGGTATAGCGCCCTCAAACATCCCATGGTGGCGAGGAATCCAACCCCTGTATCTGTGATTCTGACACATCTGTAAAACAAAAAAGAGAAGGGGAAATGAAAAATCATGTTTAGTGCTTATCTTTGGTCGGAACTACCACTATTACGCAAGTAATATAGAACAGAACTGGAAACATGTTTCATTCAATCGTGCAATGGGAGACCAAATGGAATTATAAAGAAAATTATAAGGTGTTATTTGTTGGGGTTGGGACCGGCGACTTACATGTATATTGAAATTAACTTTAAGGACTGGATTAAAAACAAATCACAACATAAGGAAAAGAGCTAGTAGTATAAAAGAAGTAGTAGTGTGCGGAATAAATTTGCAACCTTGCTCGCCGGCATTACCATATACATTGTAAATTGACTTATATGATTATGTTCCCAAACAGAATATTGATTGTTACATTAAATTGTAAAATGATTATAATTATGTTTATAAACAGAATATTGATGTACATCAATGAAGTTTAATAAATACAATACAATACATGAACAAATTAGTATTTCAGAAATGGTACGTCCGGATTCATTTGCTCTATTCAGAGCCATTGATATTTTATAATGGCTCTGTTTTCTTAGAGGTCCAGAGACTGAGGTCTGTCGAGAGCTATAGAGACTTAAATTCTTTGTTAAATGGTTTGAGCGGACGTCCTTCTGGCATAGAGTTCATCACCTTCAAACACAAAACACAAGATATTCCCCTTTTCTTTCTCTCTCTCTATCTCCTCTCTCATCTTTCTCTCTCTTCCCCTCCCTCTCTCTCTTTCTTCCTGAATTCAATTACGAAAAAATATAAATAATAATATCCCTGAAGGATAATTTATAAAAAATCTAAGAAGCACTCGGGCTGCCAATGATGGTTATAAGTGTCCAATAATAAATAAGAGGTCTGTTCTTACGTAGATGCCCTTTACTTTTGCCTAATCCTCATCACCATGGTAAATGTTTCCATGGAAACATAACGCGAAAAATAATGTGATTTAGACGTATATCAGGGAGAGGTTGAGAGACCGGATTATATTTTATTTTCTCTTGAGTCGTTTTTGTTGTTGGTTTGTTTGTTTTCCCTTTGTCTCTATAAAAAGGACAGTGCAGCTGTTCCGATTCTTTAGTTTGCGTAATTGCAATCTTTGTGCTGAAGATGTTTATTAATAATCTGAGAAAATGATTAAATCTTTGGTTGGGCTGCCTGACAAACACGAGACCTAAAGACACGAGTTGGATGCCGATTCACAATCTGCGCATGCATGCATGGGCAGATAAAGGTCATTTACACCAAACTGTAAAACCCACAGAGACGAATACTGGATTCGTGCTCATGAAAGCTGTGTAATCATTATTCAAGTTATTCACCGACGGTACATTTTCTGATACGCAGGTCTATTAAAGTATTTTCTCTGGGGGGCAAACAAAAGGTATTCTTGAAGCACTTCCATGATCACTTAGACAGTGATTGTTCTAAAATGCACAGAGTGGGACGTCTCCATGTGTAAAAGTTCTGTGGCTATTTGGGGGTCATTGTACCAAAGCTAACTTCAAACTATTATGCGTATGTATGCTAATATAGAGTTGAAAGTTCATCGTTATTTGATTTGATTTTATTTCATGTTCATTTACTTCCATACACATCATCATAATGTTTACAACATTGAATGGAAGAAAGCAACATAATGGATGAATACATAAATCAATTATACATAGATAAATAAATTAATAAAACTGTGTTGTAATACACCATTTCCAATAAGTCGGACTTAACCATGAAAGGAAGGATTTGTGAACACGTGTTACAAAAGGGGCGTTTGGATAGTACATGAGAGAATACATTATATCGATGCTAATTACTTTATCTTCAGCAATAATTATAATAAAGTTTGTCAACTTGCAATTTTGTTTTTGTTCAATTATGTACTTTTATATTCGCGTGAATACTCTCATTATAACGGTTCATCATGGAGTATTTATTTAGGAATTGTTTGTTTATTACATAAACGAGAAGTTCTCAAATGTTATAATAAAAATCTTTATATTCTACCATAGCTACTGAAAAATATCAACCTCGCATACAACAAAAACAAATGATTGGTGCTTTCCCACGTTCATTGTAATTCTATTTTAATCCAAACTCGCCCACACAGCGGAAATGATATCAAGAGTATCTCTGGTCCTTGTTTAATTAAGTTCTTGATTCTGAGATTATCTGCGGTTGTGAGGCTCGAGATTTGAGGAAGGGTAATTCACCATGGCAACCAGTCAAATGAGCCGAATTCGGTCGATTTCCGGCTAGTCTCGAGTGTTGTGCTTCAATATTGAATGACTCATCACATCTAGAAATCTGTGCTGCTTATTCCCCCTCCAAACTCTCTTCAAATGACAAAATCCAATCAAAATTAGAACACAAAATCAGATTTTATCTCACTGACTGTACATGTAGTTTGTACGACCACATTTCAGAAAGCATGGCTGTATTTGTGGCCTATAAGAGCAGAAAGGCAAATCATGTGGTGTACCACAAGGGTCGTTTCTCGGCCCGCTGCTCTTTATATTACACATAAAAGCGGATCTTTATTGTTCATGAGTATAAATTTTGTTGATATGTTTTGTTTTGTTAATGTATTGTTTTTCATGTGAAATAAAGAAACTAAAACTGCAAACTGAAACTGAGGATCACAGATTTCCGAATAACTGCTTCATGCACTAAAATTTCTTATTAGGCTTTATAATAAGCGCAGGTAACTTAAGAAAATGACGCCTGGTATGAAAATCGTGCAGTAATATGAGTAGGCCTGCAGCAAATAAATTATATAGTTCCTCGTTACAAATCCCATCCTTATATCATATTATACCAAGTCTTTTAGCTGCTGTTTTTGCGTGACGTCGTGATGACAATTGCAATAACAACCAGAAGTATAGTGTTGTATATTAAGGGGGAAGGTTCGTATTTGAGTCACGATCTTTTCGTAATCTGATAGTCGCATTAACGTTGATTTTCCAGGGACATTCATCACGTGTATATCCTATCGCAAATAGGAAATGTATTTTTTTTTCTCACTGCTAAAAATGCAAGTGTATGCTTGTAAGTAATCAACCAGGGGACCAACGGCTTTAAGTCCTCTCCCAAGGGACTCGGTAATAATGACCCATGCCTTTCCAAAGGGTACGAGCTCATGCATCGCCTTGGTTTCGAACCCGGGACCTCCCGGTTACGAGACCACTGCTCTACCCCGGAGCCATTGTGCCTCCTCCAACATTGTCATTATCATACCCCCCCCCCCCCCAAAAAAAAAAGCCCGTTTATGTTAAACGTGCATTGTTTTGAACAGGTAGCACGGAACCCAATACAAGAAGCTAAAATGTCAAGGGTTCATGACATTTTCTAGATCGTGAACGCCGAGCGAGTGTTGCAGGGGCAAGTTCAACGGCGCTCTCACGATATGCGTTGCTTGATTACTCGTATGGCCTGGAGCCATGTCAAGCGGGAAACAATTTCATTGCGGACAAAACAACGTTAGCTGGTGGAAAGGAAGAAGAGCGTGTGAAGGTGTAGGAAGATGCATGTATATGTAGATCATGTAGATAAATAGATAGATAGATAGATGGATATATATTAGATAGATAGGTATATAATGATGATGATGAGAGGAAAGGGAAGAGAATGATGGTGATGATTGATTATGATGATTATGATGATTGCTACGTTGCGAGAGATCGAGAGGGAGGAGTAAATAAAGGAAGCTATTACCCCCCCCCCCTCCTCAATGCGCCTAAAGGGTGAGAGTTGAAGAGAGGGAGAAAGACATATATATATATATTTAGAAAGAGATAGACAAAGAGGGAAAGAAAGAAAGAGAACAGGAGAAGAGAGAGTGGAGAGGACAACCACTTAAATGTCATGAAGTGCCTCGAGAGATAACAAAGATGAAAGATGAAGTTTTGCGTGGGTGTTACCATCAATTTTCAATTGTCATTACCGACATGCGTTAGAAGAGGCGACGACTTTTGTGTGCATATAATTTTATAATAAATTCGTGTCAAGAGCAATTGAAATTTCTGAAATGTATGGACGTACGAATGCCAAATTATGAACAAGTTCTAAATAAAAAGTAAAGAGTATATGATTATGACCGTCACGGACCGATTTTAATCGTTCAAGTGGCAATTTTTCACCTCCAGGACATCTTTTCATCTAATCCATGCAGGTTGTTATTTCAATTGCAGACTGCTTTGACAAAATTGTAATCGAACGATTTCCTTATTAAATGTAGTGGGGATTAACTAAGTTAAAAGAATATATATATACATATAAAAAGATAGAAGCACTTGCAAGAAACAGATCGATGTAGATCTATGTATTACGAGAATTTGGAACTTCCAATAATTAGCCTATTTAATATGAATCTCTAAAATAAAGCTATGAAGTTGACAAGTTGATAGCATAACTTATGGATACGTGGATACGAATATATCATTATCATTACAAACTTCAAATTTCAAAGTGAATTCTGTATCAATATACTCTCTTCTCTCTCATCACACGAGACTATTTTATGCAGGGATTAAACCACCCTTAAACCTCAATAGCCCTTTTTTGGGGGCCCTCCAGATTTTTTTCATTTTTTTCATTTTTTTTTCATTTTCATTTTTTTTTCATTGGGGGGAGGGGGGTAATTGGACCATCCCCTCTTTTTTCCAAAATCCCGGAGCCGCCACTGTGTTATCAATGTACCTGTCATTTGTCTTCTAATTAAGGGACATGTTGGAGTCAGTCTGTACAAATCAACATGACGCCGTCTGTTTGAAGCAAGAAGGACGTTAACGCCCTTCTGGCTCCACACAGAATGTGCCTCTCCTTCTAAAAATCATGATCAATGCGAGAACAGCAATATAATGTAGAAAGAGGCTCGTGAGGATGTCAATTTTTACAAAGGTCACGCCGGAAAAGATCGTACGCCTTACGCCGTGGAAGGAATTTAATATTATACGTTGTTCCGTGAAGACTGTAATTCAAAGTTGCATATCGAAAAGGTCGCAAGCCCTTCCTATACTGAAAGTTTCTTCTTGATCTGAATAATTATCATGCATGCGTACTATCAGAGACGGGTTCAGTTTTGACAGATAAACAGGGGGTGTTTGGGAACGGCGAAATGAATTCAGCTGTTGCTCGAATACGTAGCGTAAGCGAGAACATGATTACTTCAAAAGGTAGGGGCGGCTCACCCCCCCCCCCCCATCTGAATTCACCTACTCTCCAAACGCAGCGGAGTCCAAATCATGCTTTCAAGAGGCGATGAGTTGTGTAAAGATTTTTTAATGAATGTGGGTCGACAGTAATTGAAATTTCTGAAATGTATGGACGTACGAATGCTCAATTATTAAGAACATGTTCTTACTAAAAAAATAATAAGTATATCATTGTGCCCGTTATAGAAACGACCTAAATCGTTTCAAGTGGCAACTTTTCTCCTCCTTGTCGGAAAGGTCTTATGCCCTTCCTACTGAAAAGTTGCTACTTGATCTGAATATCATGCATGCGTACTATCGGGGGCGGATTCAGGTTTGTGAGATTATTGAGATATAGGTGTTTGGTCCTCTATCTTCTGCTTAAGACTGGCCTTCGATATGAGACCCTCGTGGCTCGGTTAGACTTGGTGGGGATTCTGCGCGGCGCCACGGGAGGGTAATTGATCTACAATGAAGAAACAATGCATAGCTTGCGAGCTTCTGGCCAACACTATGTAGACGAGAGAGGTGCATGTATTTAAAATCTCTTCTCGTCATTCAACAACCTCCTTCCGCCCCCCCCCTCTCTCTCTCTCTAGGCTTCTTTCGTTCTCTGTGTTACCCTTCTTATGGACATTATTATGCTACTTGATACCACCTATCATTGCTGTTTATTCTTCTCCATCATCACTTTTGTTTTCTCTTTCCTTTTAAAAGTCATGGGAGTCTTCTTAATGGTCAGATTATGCTTGGTTGTTCGCTTCCCTACTCCTATTTGTCTTTTGCTCTAATGTCAGTCCTCTTCATAAAAAGAAAATCAGCACTGGCAATAGAAATCCAATATTCTATCAATATTCATATTCTCAAGACATTTGGGCAGAGGCCTTTGACTTTACTATTTACAGTTTCCTCAGATTCATGTTCGGGGCATCCGTTTTTTGTGGTTATGTTCATACAGCGGACCTTTAAAATTGCATTTCTTAAATTACAATGTTGCTGTCCATAAAGGCCGAAATTTCACGTGCGCCGAGATCTGACATCGTATATTATTATGTACAGCAAAATGCCCACTCAACACTGTCCATACTGATTCAAGATACCTTGGCCGACGCAGTGTAATGCGAAGCAGCAGTTGGTAACTTCCGTCACCGTATGGACAGCGAAAAAAAGGTTCCATTAAAGTCTATCTGCACTAGTTTGGCCAGGAGGGATTAGACCTCCCTGCGTGGTCACTGGCAGTTGGGGTTATCTCATCAAATCCGCTCTCATTTAACATAATAAAAGGGGACCATGGGGGTCAACGGGTACCGCTTAGGCATTGTTGGCTGTATAGAGGGCGCAAGTAGCTACAAGTAGTGCAGTCTCGCTTTAACGCCTAATTATAATTATGAATCTGGTTGCCGGGACCCCATGTAAACACAACCTTCCTGGCATTTCTTTCTCTGTGTGAGGTATGCTGCGAAGAATGTGACGAGGTAGGCCGCTGGCTTGCCCCCAAGTTGAAATGAAAATGTCAGAGGAACGCAGATAGGCCGACGGAAAGAGGAAAAGTAGGTTAACACCATCGATTGGATGGATGCATGGCGGATCAAGATGAAGGGATGGAGGGAATGACGGAAGGGATGACAGACGGAGGATGAGGTACGGGTCAGAGAAAGAGAAAATGGGAGAGAGAGAGAGGGGGGCACAGACAGACAGACATATTATAGAGAATAAGGAATAGGCGTGAGAGAGAGAGAGGGGGGAAAAGGAGAAACAAAAGAGAGTAAGAGAGAGAGTGACAGACAGAGAGACAGAGAAACGAACAGAGAGCTCGTGAGTCAGAGCAGAATGAGGAACCGTTGGGGGAAGATGGCACATTGAGGGTTAGAAAAACGGGAGAGAGGTGAAGAGTCGGGAAGACAGACGGACAGACACCGATAAACATACAAACGTGCAAACTAATGATGAGAATGGTCCACAGGAGAGAGTGATGAAAGAGATGGAGCGAAATGGAGAGAAAGGAGAGTTTGTGTGTATGGGTAAGAGTGATAGAGAGAGGGGAAAGGGGGAAGGGGGTAGTAATAAGAAGGATATGTGTGTGGGGGAGGGTGGGGTGAGCTATATCGAACCTTAATTATGTGTAAATACGAAGATAGAGGTCTCGTAATGAGTGAACAGATTATGCACACAGATAAATGAACCATGATTACATTTTATTCATTATTATTATTATTTCAGAATGGATCAAGCTAAGCCACAACTAAGCCAATCAATGGTATTGTATTCCTTCCAATTAAGACCAGAACCACATACCAAATCAAAATGAATAATAATGGGAAAATATTCAGCGTAACGTTCATGAAAAGTTAATTATACACTGGAACACTTAATAATAATTGTTATTCACATGACGCACACCACTTGATCGTTTAATCTCGTCACAGTTGACAGTTTCCTCTCGTGCACGTTTTCCGTCCATTGTAATTACCGCAAACGAATTTGCATGTTGACAATTTAAATTGGATGGAACCAGTGGCGTAGATTCTAGGGGTACGGGGGACGTGAACCCCCAAAAGTAGAAATATAGACCTGGAGAAGTGGAAATGGCAGACGAACAGGAGATCCTCTCAGGAGTGGCCTTTATGCCCCCCCCCCCCCCATCCTAGTGATGGTTATGCCCTGTCAATATCTCTACCCAAGTTAGACCGCTGAATGGGGCCTTGATTGAGGGATCAGAACCCTGCATAATTATTATCGGTGAATGAAAAGTAAAACTCATTCGTCAGGAAAAGTGCACGGGGAAATGTTTTGGGTAGCCTAATGTGAAAGAGATATTGATTGGTTTGTATATGCTGGGGTCATGCACTTTCTGCGGATGTCCCAGCAGACGATAAAAAGCAGACGATAAAATCCAGTCCTATTTTTGGCGGGAGATAGGGAAACGGATGCAAGGTTGAATACTCTACCCATGACACCGGGCGGCGATGCTTTTAATTCAGTTGTAATGCATTTATTTCATGCATAATAATTATTGTATGTAGTGTTTCTTTTATTCCCTTTGGCCATTGATGTTATCAACGGTTTGTTCATCATGCCTTCATTGACATTTTTGTCGGGAGCAATGCCATTCACAATATTGCATCTTTATTTTGTAGTTGTAAAAAAAAAAACTTTGAAATTAACACACTGCCCCTCTCCCTTCTCTCCCTACCCTACGCCCCCTTCTCTCTCCGCCCACATTATTTTTGCTTCCATCACGATCAAGTAAAGAAATCATTTTCTTTTTTCTACTCCCCACCACCCCTCCCCCCTCTCTCTCTCTCTCTCTCTCTCCCTCCATGTTTGCTTTCATCAAAAGAGTACACAATGTCTCTAGCTCTGTTCTATGCCCCCTCCCTCCCTTCCTCACTCTCTCCCTCAATGTATGCTTTCATCACGTTTACTCTCTTCATTTATTTCATCCATATCTCTGTCTCTGACCCCCCCCCCCCCCTCTCTCTCTCTATCTATCTCTCTTCACCTTTCCCCCATCCATGTTTGCTTTCCTCACTAGTGCACATATTAATTCCTAGGACACAGATCTTGATCTCCTAGCCATCGATGACGTCACTGACGTACATCAGACCTTCCATGTAGTTGTCTTGCCTGTATAGCTGTCGGATCACTTCCGGGGTTTTCATCTTTTTTTTGGTTATAACCCCCCCCCCCCCCAACCTTCATTTTTTGAGGGTGTAGTTTTTAGTTTCTGAATTTCTCTTCATTCCTGATCAGCGTTATAGCAAGTATCAGTATGAAGGAAAGACTATATTAAAGATTTTCACGTTACCTGGCATCCATGTAACATGAAAATCTTCTTTCATTTGACATGAGAACAGGACTTAGTATCTTGAAAAAATATGTCCTTTGATTAGTCAGGACGCCGTTGGAAATAAGCTAAAATATGTCAGCTTTCGTGAAATGTGTTATACTGTCAAGATTGCAAGATACACATGAAGGGAAATACAATACTTCCTTTCATTGTCAGACATTTCTCGTGCTTTAAAGGCATCATATAGCCTACTTGACAAATCAAATTTTGAAAAAATACATTACAGATCATAAGATTTCCAGAAGAACTGAAATGAACAAAATTTAATCAAATCAAATCAACTGAAAATAAAATAGTACGATCACATCAAATGGAGGTGATGAAAGTATAGCAGCCTATAACCCTATTTGAAAAATAGGACATAATAGAAAATAAAAAAATTGTGAAAAGGAATGCAGCTGCACCTGCCACGCTTACAAATATTTATGACGAGGTGCACTTTGTACATATTCCATCCTTGACCCCGGTTTCCACACATCATTTATTAGGATTGATGCGGCATCTAATCATTTACGTGGCGGACTTTAATGTCCGCCATCTTGCTATAATGTTTACGCCGCCTTGGCTTCGAGGAAAAACGTGCTTCAGCATACACGGGTTGATCGCCTCGGGTCAGTGGCTGTGTAAGGATCGAGAGGATGAGGCCGCATTCATGGTAGATTTATAAGACGAGGAAAGAAGGCAGATGACATACAAAACATCTCGCCATTGGCGAATATACTTACTAGACATACATTAACACGAAGGTTGATTCTTTTGATTCATTTAGAAGGATGTGGGGGGAAATTAATCAAAAGCATAAAGTACGTACGAAAAACACAATTATTCTCGTTTTCAAACGAGGGAGGAGAGAGAGAGAGAGAGAGATGACAGGTGCCAAAATGCACTTCAGGAATGACGCCACTCTTATACAAACACTGCTTGGATAGGTGAGCAGTGTATGTAGGAATCATAAAGCAGTCTTTACCATCATTAAATGTGTGAAAATTCACAAATTCCACATAAAACATCACTTTACTAAGTAGAAATGCTCTAAAATAATGGAGGTGCAGGAATATGACTTCGGGGGGAGAAGACGACTTCCTGTAAAACCAGCGATATAGAACGCCGCCGGGAGTGTTAGAAGACAAGTGAGACACAGAAATAGATTGCAATCGATCATGGAAGTAGTTGTAGGATGCCTTGCTTTGTCTCGAGATTAATTAGTATCTGATGAATCATCCGATGTCGTCATGGGAAGAGAGAGAGAGAGAGATATATAGAGAGAGAGAGAGAGAGAGGGAGAGAGAGAGAGAGAGAGAAGGAGAGAGAGAAGGGAGAGAGAGAGAGATTAAACAAACCAGAGTAAGAAAATAACAAATTTCGACAGGGGAGATGAGAAGGAGAGAGGGAGTAAGAGAGAGAGAGAGAGAGAGAGAGAGAAAGAGGAGGGGGGATGATGATGATAAGTTCAATTTGGCATGGTTGATGTGGTGAAGAGTTGGGCGAGAAAATGAAATGCGACGACGACAAAAAAATAAGGAAACAATACACGAAATGAAACATGTTTGAAACTGACTACCCTGTTAAACCGGCATCGTGGAATAATTAAAAGGACTTAGTCGCCTGAAGAAAGTGAAAGTAATGGGGAAATAGGCCTATATCAATAAACGAAGATTTGGTATTGAAAAAGTAAGTATAATTCAGCAGCAACTACAAAATAGATTAGAAAAACATCAATAATGATGATACGATCGAAAGCCGACTCTCGTTTTTAAATATTGGATGGACAAGCAAAATGCGTAATACATTCAAACACAAACACACAAACAACACGTAGTTCGACCGGTGACAGGTACCTTGAAGTGCTCTGTAAGGCCATTCAACAGAGGTCAAAAGCCATTCCTCTCGACGTGCATGCATGCGAACGTCATCGCCCACTACCCGGTAGTAATGGAATCCGCTAAATCCACATCTTCCGTAGATCTCATTATTATGCCATATACAGTGCATGCGCTATGCACTGTTTCCCCTCAACACTGCATGGTTTTCACTGTATTGGTGTCATTGCATGCTCCTGTATTGAGGGGTCAGATCATGGAGACGTTTTATTGGAATCTATAATGTCCTTGAGGGATTGAATTTAAGTGGACAGCAAAGAGCAAGACTTGACCGTAATTTTCTATGACCTGCTCTTCGTAATGAAAATGGTTTTCCCATATATTACTGTCTTTGCGAAGCCCTGCGTAAGGTCGGGCAAGGATGTGCCGTTTGATCGTATATAATGCCTTAAAGTGTTTATTGAAGGGTACTTGAATTTGACAGCGTATAGCGCGAAGTGACCGTCATTTTCAGCAATGTTTTGTTTGTATGTTTGTTTGTCTGTTTTTGTTTTCATTTGTTTTGTTTACAATAACTGCGACAGTGGCCATATGGCTACAACAATGCCAATATACCACTTTCAAATATCTTATATTGTGTTCACAAAATGACAACTTCGCCCAGAAAAATATAATTTGTTATATAAATAAGAATATGTTTTTGTTGGGCACTGGCTACAAGACAGAAATATGATACAACCACGTCAAAGAACTGCAATCAACATGTTTCCTTCTTGTTATTTTCCTGTCATCTTCTCAAATATCTCATTTCATTTTATTTGCCAGAGCGCCATAATGGCAGGCATGCTTAAGCCGGGGTAATATCATTGTAGAGCGCCAGGAGTGTCAAGTTCGATAGACATGGGCGCTATACAAGAACTCATTGCTATTCACCCCTATCGTTTAATGATATCTGTTACCGTGAATACAACAACAACAAAATTCTTCAAATATCGCTCTTTTTGTATAAATTTATTATTATGTTTGGTAAATGAGTGTCCGCTTATGTGACAAACCTTCTTCGTGTTTACTTTACGCTTTACACTAAATTGTGTAAATAATTATGTAAATATTATACTTTGATAATGTAACGTATCAACCATTATCATTTGTTTTAATATGTTGTATAGTTTGTGAAGGAAATTCATAAAATCCCTGAAGATAAATCAAATAATAAATAAAGAATGAATCCATACATAAATCAAAATCTTATAGTATGATCCCCTTTTTGTCAGTTGATATTTTACTTATCTGTACACGGATACATGACTATTTTTTTCTTCTTCAGTTGACGTCATCACTTTAAAAATTATCTTTCCACAAACAGACAAAGAGAAATATTATACGCATTTTACTACCATAATCGGGCAGTGAACCTTTCTATCTCTTTACAGACGGTTCTGTAAAATCACAAATTCAGTTCTTTAAAAGAGTATTTCTGAAATCTTATCTTAATCAAGATCGTTAAATACGTGCTTTTGAAGCAACCCTGAACAACCCAGAGCGATTATTGCTATCAACAAAACGTCCACACCTGGTCCTTTAAAAATACAAACTTCTATTCTTGGAACGAAAATAATCAGTAGAATTGGATGCGTTTGAAATACCTTTCTCCTTATCTGCGCTGCCATGGTAACCATCATCCCTGAAGTGATGCCTTCCCAGCGGGGGAAAAGGGTTTATTTTTACTCGGTCTTGCATTCAGGCGATGGAGAGGAGATACGCAGCATACAACTATTTATAATGGGAACCACTCCAAACAACAACTTCCACCAATAGATATTACCATCGCAACTCAATCAATAACAATCGAATATACATCACACCCCTACTTCTACTTCTTGATTGTTGGGTTTG